>CAEGAE010049288.1:0-55472 GCA_903067095.1 Girardinus metallicus
TATATATATATATTTTTTTTTTGCCCCAAAATATTAAGAAAAACTCTTTATCTGCTATTGAGGCAGCTTCAAAAGTCCAATTTTTTATTTTATTTTTTAAGAGACCTTTAATCAGAATATGGGAATCCATTAATGAGGACATATTGGACTAAAAGTTGATATACATTTGAAAATGTATTCATGCATAAAGTATTATGTTTATTGAAATTATGTCCAGTAAATGTGTGATTATGTGTGAAACCCCAAATTGTCTTTTGGCTAATGTCAGATATTCAATACATATTAGTTTGTATTAATCTTCTCATTTCTAGCTAGCGAAGCACAAAACTTGCCCAAGAAAATTATAATTTTTCTTTATGTAATTCATATGTTGTCCTATTTCCTTTGCCACTTCATAGCAAAAATAACAACTTTAGATAAAAAAAAAAAAAAACATTGTCAGGTGCCTGAATGCCATTTGGTTTTATTTGTTAATTATATCTTTTAGGAAAACACAGCCTTTCTCCTGGCAACCTGTAAGCAACAAACCATACTTGTCTTCCAGTCTTCTCTAATTCTAAGACCATTAAATTAAAAATGAAACACGCAAAGAGTCGAAGGTATAGCAACATTGCAATATTTGACATTGAGGTGAATTTGGTGGAAAGAATGGGCATTAATCTTAATTTTTTTTCTAAAACTTGTGAATAATCTCTCTGAAGAATGATGGACTTCAAATAGTTTGGAAATTGTCTCATAGCAATTTACAGATTAATAGCTATTATTAGCTATCATGATGTATTTTGAGTTTTTTGGCTTTGTATTTTTGCACACCTGCATGAAGACAACCAAACTGCTGAATTTCCTGTTTTTCATTTGCTCATGCTTGCTGAAGCTCAAGTAATCAAACTTATTTAATTAACAGCTCCCGTTGGTACTTTCTCTCTGCAATCCTGTGGAGACAATAAGTGTATAACTTGGTTTTCTCTATGACTGTAGATGCACGAACATGAAATGACTGTTAAAGTGGCATTAATAAACATTATTATTTTCTTTTTTACTGCGTTTCTGTTTAGTTGTTTGGAAACATAGCTCTAGACGAGGAGGAAGAAACTGCCATCAACGAGCATAACAACTTCAGAACATTCATTATGGCCCTAATGCTGCTGTTCAGGTGAGATGTTTCTGTTTTCTATTTGTTTGTCTTGGTGTGTTGATAAATAATATAAAATCTGTCATAGTGATATTACCAGGACATCTCAATAAATTAGAACATCATGTCTTAGAGTTGTTAATTTTTTTCTTTCATTGATCTTATTAAATATTCCAAATTCCCAAGAACCTGAATTTTGGGTTTTGGTTAGAGGCCTGGTCATAATCATCAATTCTGCCCAAAAATAAATCACTACGATCTAGATATGAATTTAACTTCTCAAATTGAATTATTGAAATAAGTTGACATTCCAGTGATATTCATTTTATTGAGATGCGCTCAATAAAATATTAGCATATTATGAAAGTGGTGTGTTTCCGTTTCTATGCAGAAGTGCTACGGGTGAGGCGTGGCATGAAATCATGCTGGCATGCCTGGGAGAGAAGAAATGCGACCCAGAGTCAGGAAATACCGGGAAGGAGTGTGGCAGCACCTTCGCCTACACCTACTTTGTCTCCTTTATTTTCCTCTGCTCCTTCCTGGTGAGGAATCGTTGGACTGACTGTTAAACCGAACCCTGACAAAATCTCACACGGATATTTCCTTCTTCCTCTCTCCCAGATGCTGAATCTCTTTGTGGCCGTCATTATGGATAACTTCGAGTACCTCACCAGAGACTCGTCCATCCTGGGGCCGCACCATTTGGACGAATATGTAAGGATATGGGCCGAGTACGACCCAGCCGCCTGGTGAGTGGTGACCAATCATTCTCACGCATTTACACTCCACTGTTTTTTATCTGCTGCACCGATATTTGTCTGCTCTCCTCACCGCTGACGTTTTCCTCCCATCCCAAAAATGGGACAAAGAGCCCGTGGCAGACGTGGGATGATGAAACGCTGTGTCGACGCAGTCTGAGCGAAAATGTTTTCCAGGCTAAATAATTACTTTTTTTCTTTTCGTTTCTCAGATTTCCTTTTTATTTTTATTGTAATGTTGTATGCCAATGACATAAATGTTACCCACACCTTTTTGCCTTTCCCTTAATATGTTTGTGATTTTTTTTTTCCCTTAGTGAATAAGAGCTCTTTTCTTCTCTATATTTTGTTATTCCTTTTTTTCTCGTCCACTCTTCTTTTTTTGTTTGTTTTGTCTCTGTTTTTTTTTTTTGTTTTTTGTTGTTTTTTTTTTTTTGGATTTTGTACGCTCCCTCACCTAACTCCCCTCCTTGTATTTTTCTTGCAGCGGGCGCATACATTATAAGGATATGTACAGTTTATTGCGAGTTATCTCCCCTCCTCTGGGCCTTGGCAAGAAATGCCCACATAGGGTGGCCTGCAAGGTTTGGACCAAACCCATAAAGCACAAACTTAAACGCAACCTGCTCGCCTTTTAAGAAACTGGAATGAATGTTGCTCTTTATCACTTTTAAGACAAGTTCTTTCGTAGTTTTTTGTTTTTTTTCTCTTACTATTATTTCCGTTGGTTTGACTTTTCTGTTCGGGTTTGCATTTTCCAGTTGTTTTGAATTCATTTCACCACTGAATCATTAATCTTTTTTTTGTTGTTGTTTTGGGAGGGGGGTCTGTTGTTTATGCATTCTGACATGATGATGAGAATGTTTGGGACAATGCAGAAATGCACACACACTCTCTTGCATACAATCACAAACACACTGATAATGGTGTGTGAAGCATGAAGTGGTACACTGCACTTGCTAATGTCTTTTGATTGAACACTGGGGGAGGGAAAAATGACACATATTGTCCTTATTTTCATTTTTTTAAATTTGTAAGCAGTAGATTTTAGATTTCAGCCAGTCAGTGTCTGTTCTTTCTGCTTGCTGTCTAATTTTTGCCTGGGCAGAAAATGGTTGAGCAATGTGCATTGATCTATTTGACTCGGGGAGTGGGTTAGGGAGACAGGATTCTCATAGAGGCACATGCAGAGAAGGTTTGGTCTTGGTTCTCTGACCTTTGAACTAAGGCTGCCTTATGGTTTTCTAGATCTCCCAGACTGTTCAAATGTCACTTCATTTAACTTAATTTTGATAATTTCAGTATGAAAACAATCGTAATCATATAAATTTGAGAGGTTTCTGCACCTCCAGCATTTGCTGTCAAACAGAAAACAAGTGAGCGGTGTCCTGTTACGATTGTGCCGTTCTGCATATTCGGTGAGCGACTGAAGAAATCATTCACACAAATTTCTGAGGTTTACATGTCTCCCTAAGAACTCACAACATAGAGGCACTGAAGTCGTCTTAATGAAGAACAGTTCAACTATTTTAAAGAAATATAAACCCAGGTCAGCTGCTGCTGGTTAATTTATCCAATCATCACTAAACAGAATGCCAGTACAAATACATTTTGCACGAAAGAACTTAGATTCCAAGCAAACTGCATGTGCAGTTTGGAGGTGTGTGTGCCAAAAAGTATTACATGAGGCTAATTGGAGCACTGTTGGCCCTATGTGAGCGTCACTTGCGTTACTGGCATGAGGCCGCCATGATGGCCGCCACTCCTTCAAATTCTGATCATACCTGTCAAGTTTTGGTCTTGAGAATACAGGAAATCGTTAACCGTCCCCTGCTGCCATCGGAAGGGGAGGGGTCAGACTAAACTAGCTTACATAAAAAAACCTTTATGTAACCTTTCATAATTAAATGTTGAATAATTACGCTCAACTATGCATAAATATTAGCTCATACCTTGCAGAAATCTAAGGATATAATGTTTCCAATCTCTGAAGTCTATTTCTTGAAATGCAAAATCAATCTACACAAGTAGGAGTAGCAATATATTTTTCCTCAAGTTAAACAAAAAATTACAGTTCAGTAAAACTACTCGTATAAGCATTTTTCCCCCAAAACATCACTCAAGTAAATGTAACCAGTACTACCCACTTTTGAACATAGATAACAACAAAATGAGCAGCCTATTCATGTTAACAAGCTTAACATGATATAATGGCACCAGCTGGTCATCATATAGCTAACATTATGTGCATCCAACAGCACTATTCAACTCACTCTGTTAGCTTGGGGTAAAAAAACTGCAGGGTTTTTGCCTTTTGCTGATTTGCTGCCATGATTTTAACATTGACCTGCACAGCAGCAGTATGTCTCCGTCGCTGCCACACAGGTGTAAAACTGGCGCTTATGTTGCGTTTAAAGGTGGCACGAGCCTTTAAATGCAACAATGGCGTTAATCCTTTAACACGTTACAGCATATCCATTGTTAACACGTTGCGACATGTTAACAATGGATTAAACAGTTGTTACAATTGCAACAAGTTCCGATTGTGGGGCAGTGTTGGATGGCGACGTACTAACACGGGACATTTAAGGGAAAATACTTACATGGGAGCACACCGGGACAGGGGTAAAATACGGTAGTTTCCCGGCCAAAAAAGGAGCCTTGACAGGTATGTCCTTGATGACTGAGCCAAGCTGGCGCCACCATATAGATCAACTTCACCTGCTGCTACCAGGCTCTTCTGCACAACAGCCATGACTCCAATAATAAGCTGCTGCCATGGCCTCACCACAGATGTTTGGTGCATGCTCAAAAGCTCTTACAGTCACAGTGCATCATGAGAAATGGTGAGTGCCATTGCATTTTTTGCCAAACCCTACAGGACTTCCTTTAAGATTTTGTACAGACTCTACATTTTCTTGTTGATTTTCTTTTTTCATGGTGCCATCTTAGTCCATGTAAGATTGGCCTTAAGAACGCGATACAGGGCTTCTCCACATTTTCATAGTGATGGATCTTCAAAGTTATGTTGCCATTACCGTACTTATTACACTCACAAATAGCAACGGTATATATCCACGCATACTTGAATAACAAGACCAAACCTGATCTGTTTGTATTGCTGGTTAAGGAGGCCAGAAGGAAAAGGGGGCAGGGTGTGTGTGTTATTTAGGGGAAGGATTCCAGAGGTTTTGTGTCCACCAGTAATCTCTCAGTAACGATCTGAGCTGACAGATGTTTTTGGAAAGAATTATATATCCTGTGACTAGTAAAGGAATTATCCAATTTCCAATGTCAAAAAGGAAGCATCAGCTTGTTTTGTGACCAGTAAAGGAAGAGCTTGAAGTTTTCAGCAATGATTTTGTATGAATAGCAGGGAATCTCGAAGAGATATCATTGGATTTCTTGCTTTTTTTTTTATCAAGTCTACGTCCTGGTTTTGAAGCCCTTCAGAATTCCGTGAAGGAGCTTCTTGAACATCTGGAAGCGCAGCTGCGTTCGGAGACTCCTGGTGGACGCGCAGCCTCAACACCAGACTGCATTGACTTGTCACAGTGACTCACTTCGGTTTCTGCAGTGGCGCTTTTCTTTGCCTGCTAGAAGCCCCGCTGTCAGTTCTATCCGAGCGGCGAAAGTGGGTTAAGACCCTAAGAAACCGAGCAATCGTTCCCTTTTCACCTCGTATAGAACGGTAACGCAACACTAACTAACTTAACATCAGCTACACCTCCTCTTGAAACCCCTCCCTGCCTAATCCTGGTCTTTCTTCCCACCTTCCTTTTCCTCCCTCCACAATTCTATGAAAATACCAGACTGTAAAGGGCACATAAAACACCCCCTTGTTCTCTATCGTTTTCTTTCTATCTCTTTTCTCTCGCCACAGCAACCACATTTCCACAGTGACCAAAACAATAACCTCTGTGTATTTGTCCCCCCTCCCTCCCCCCACCCTTCCTTTCCTTTGTCGGTTTCGTTTTTTTTCCTCCTGATGTTTCTGCCCCCTAACACACCTCTGTGTGTCTCCCCGTAATACTCCCCTATTCCTTCCTTTGGTTCTGTTGTTTTTTTCTTTCATGTTCACGTCGTTTGTCTTCGTTTCGTGTGTCATGTGTCAATGTACGCGTGTTGAATGCATGTGCCCATGTGACGTCTGCGTGTGTGTGTGTGTTTTGTGGCCACTCCAGCGGCCGGATCAGTTACACAGACATGTATCAGATGCTAAGACACATGTGTCCGCCGCTAGGCCTCGGGAAGAGGTGTCCCGCCCGGGTCGCCTATAAGGTAGACTCGCCCCCCACCTTACCCCTCCACCCTCCTCAGCCACCTCAACCCTCTTTATTCCCTTTTCCTTCCCCTCATTCCTTTCTTTCTGCCTTTTTCTCCCCCCAAACCCATTTCTCTCCTTACACCGCCCCATCGCTGGGGAGAACCTTTCTTTTACCAGCTAAAACATTGCTGTTCCTGTCCTCTTCCACCTCCTGATCACCCTCTTCCCCACCCCCTCCACTTCTTCACCCCTCTCACCTCCTCCCAGTGGTGTTCTCTTCATTGTTTGTTAGTGGTGGTTGTGGTGGTGGTGGTGAGCGCTGTCCTCTCTTCTCTCTCTCCGACCGCGGGGATGGAGGGATGGGCTTTTGTTGTGCAGTCAAGTGAAGTGATAGTGGAGTGGTAGTGAGTCCTCTCTTTTATTTGCTCCAGTCATGCCACAGAAGTAAGGGAATGCAGGAGTGTTTGCCAGTCCTTCTGCAATCTGCTCACACACACACGCGCACACACGCCAACTCACGCATACGAACAAAGCAAAACGTTATGCAATCGGCAAAATGCGTATGTGACAAAATATAAAATGGTAGTTATGGTTTTTATTACATACCATTTTATTAAAATGGTAATTATTTAGCCTGTCTCATGAAGAACTAAATCAAGGTAGACTTTTCTCAAAAATAACCTCTAAACAAGAATTATGAATTAAATGTGGTATTTAACCACAATATTGTTTGATGCCTTCTTTTTTTTTTTTTTACCATAAAAATTCTTATCTTTTCTTGTAGAAAAGGAAAATTGGAAACTATGACTTGTTGATTTCCATTAATATTGGTTATAGCTACAGTTTTTGCATAACAAAAGCACCAGTGAAATCTTGAAAGAGTGATATTTCTTCTTTTTTTTAAATCTGGTCATTTCTACTGTATATAACATACAAGCAGCAGTAAAAGTAAGAATCGATGAGTGATATTCACACAGTTTGATTACCTGCTTACAAAGCAGTTACAGAAGGACCGGTAAGTGTTTCTGTCTTCAGTCTTCTGCGACTCTTATTTCTGCGGATGACACAATTGGCGGCATAAACACATGCCCACGTCCACCTGTATTCATACAAATAGAAATTTACTCATGCAAAAATCATCTTAAGAATCTTTTGGCCCTCGTACCTTCTTGGCATTTTTGATCAAGGTATGATTTTTATTTTTTTAATATTGCTTTCTATCTTTGGTAACCTAAGGCAAACTTTGGCATTTTTGGCTTCTTGGGGCTATGACCACCAGGATAATGTTTTTTAGGTTGATCTTTTCAGCACTTAATTTGTCTTTGTCATCTTTGTCTTTGTTCTTCTGTAAAGCCATGCTCTGTCCTTATATTACTGCCATCCAGGTTCAGTAAAACAGCAAGGTTAACACACAGTTTAATGATTTAAGATGCTCAGTAATGAGCAGTAAATTGAATATGTTGTTTGGTTGTAAAGACATTAGGCGGCATAAGATTAGACTTAGAAAAATACAAGAAGGTAAGCACCATAAGCAAAGATCCAAAACAGGAAACCTAAAAGAGTGACGGGCATGGAAACCGGGTACGGAGGAAAAGGTGAATTCAGGAATCCAGGAGGTATAAATGCTGGGAGAATAAGGACCATGTGAGACTAGGTACCATAGTGGTGATAGCTGAGAGGGAATAAGGTATTGGAGCCAACCAAGAGAGGTTGAGTAGAAGTGAAGACTGACTAAATAAGTACAAGGCAACAATAGGTATCAGGGAAGCAACAAGTAAACAGAACATAACAAAACAAAGAGTGACTTAGAAAACGATAATTCACTAACACAACAATAATGTCTTAAATGAAACTCAAAACCCAAAGTGAGAGCCCTATATCAATGTCCTTTATATCAGCATGCCTATGTGGCACAGGATCTGCTGAAAGAACTCTGAAGGTTGGCCTTCAGACCGTTGAAGTTTTGTTTCCGGAGGTTCTGGATAACAATGTGGAAGCTGAGATTGGTACTAGAACACTGTCGCATGGTCCATGGGCCACATAGACAGGCAAAGGAGTAGTAAAAGTCAACCTCCCTTGGGAGCACAGGAAAAGTCCCAAGTGGGGGTAGGTTTACTTTGATCTTATTGATGAGGCCAAAAACTTGCAGAGTCTTGTTGTCTTAGACCTCATAAAAAGGAATAGTAATAATGATTCAAGTCAATCATTTGAATTTCTCTCTTACACCACAACCCACTTCCTCCATTATTATTATTATAGTCACAGTTCTGATTACAGACGCTCTCAGTAAGTGCCAGCTGGAGACATCCACGAAGGAAGCGGGTCCAAGTGGAAAACCATTTGGACCAACCCATCGATATAATCTGCATCAGAGGAAGGCCTGAGGCTCCCTCTGTTTGCGTAAACGTCAAATGGGCTGATGCTGTCGCACGCTGGTATCTGCAATGTCTTCACAGTGCTGATGGGCAAGGAAGAGTGAGGAGAGAAGGCTAAGGGGACTTGAGACACAGAATCAACTAAGTTGATTTGAGATAAGACAGAGGCTGATGTAGCTTTAAATTTGGAAGAGGCAGCTCTTCCAAATTTCCTAAGAGGTTGAGGCATCTTGAAAAGAGCGAGTGACTGTTGTCTTATGATAAGGCAAAGGCAAATACCGAGGTGGTGTGAAATGAGGATAATGCTAAGGAGGTTTGAGATAAGTAGTGCAGATGAGGGACATGTAGTGTGGAGGTTGTAGGAAAGAGGCTGATTTGGATTAAGACAAGGCAGAGACTGAGGTGGCTTGAAACATGGAAGAGGTTGAGTCAGCTTTAGACACAACAGAGGCCCTTGGCTTGTGAAACTGAAACGGAGGTCTCTTGACATAATGATGAAGCTGAGGTGGCTTGGGATAAGGCAGAGGAAAGTAAAGCATGAGGAGATGCAGACCTATGATGTGTAGCATTAAGGCAGGGCCTAGGAGTGGTAGAAGAGGCAACGCAACAACTGAGGACGAGTGTGCATTTGCACTCTCAATGAATAGAGGGGCATCTTTAAAGACTACAGGGAACACTGGCAATCTGACACTTGGTGACTAAAAATGCACAATTGTCTCAAGTTCTAAGAGACATCTGCCAGACTATTCAAAACTGAAGAAGTAGTATCAGCAGCTAAGCCCTCAGAGACCTAAGTGTGATGCTTACAGTGTCTAAAATGGTAGGGGCTGAAACTTTGGTAGCGAGGTCTAAAGCTGTGGCCAGGGTTAAGTTGGCAGTGGACATGATTTCTGTGGAAACTAGTCTGCTTTGCCAAGAATTGTCTTAATGAGAATCAGACATTCAATACTCAATTAAGTTGAAACAGGTATACATTTCCCAGAGCTTATACTTAGTTATCAAGACCAAGTACCTTTTGTTGCTTACAAGGTTATTGGTGTATTCCCCATTATTTGTTTTGCTGGTTAAACAAAATTGACACCCTTTAGTGTCTCTGGCTTTTATTGTACCTGGATGCCAGCACTTCTGTTCTTTCTCTTTCTCTATTATTTATGCTAACTTTTTCCTTTAATTTCTTTCCTCCTATTTTCCTTTATTAAAATTTGCTTTGCTGTTACCTGTTACTCAAAAGTTGTGGGTCTTCTTTTAATTTCTGTTGCATTTTTTCAGCCTTAAATCTCTGCCTCTGTCACTCTGCTGTCTACTTCTGCAACTAATTGTCTGTCAACAATCACAGTCCAACTTCATTTCATCATCCCTTGGATCATCCAAGCTCACATTTTTCTACTGTACTCTTTCTTTGTGATCTGTCCACTGTTTTCTCTCCAGAGTGGTTAGCCTGTCTCTGAAGTTGACTTCATTACATATTTTAGCCTGTACAGTTTATAGTGAATACTTTTGTACAGAAAAGTTCATTTACAAGTCCTTTGAAATGAGAGGGCATCTGAAATGAGAATGAAAAGCTTCAAACTGCTGCTATTTGCAATGCAAAGTCGATATTCTTGAGCTAATCCTTAGTAGACACAAGGCTCCTCCCTTGGCAATCAAAGGAAACGTAGTAACCAATTACTGCTACTTCTTGAACTGACCTCTTGACCTATGTCAGTGTTGTTTTTAGTCCTTGTCTTTATCTCTTGTGGTGTTTTGTAATATTCAACCACTCTTTTTCTATCTATTTACACACACATACTTACACTTTCTTTTAACTCCAGATTATTAATATCTTTTGATTCTCCTTATATTATTTCAGTGTTTCCGCAAGCCTTCTCTCTCCCTCCTCATTCTCGCCTTCCCTTTTTATCTGTAACTACATCTCATTAGAAGTCCTACATTGACAAAGTCTAGCTCTACTAACTGTCCCTATCATGCACCCCCCCTCTATAATCCGCTCCCCTTATCCTAGAATGCTAATACCACAATGTCTGGTTGGTCCAAAACAAAACTAAAACAAAATAGAAAGAATACCATTCATCTCTTTTCGATGTCCCCTAAGTTTTTTCTCCTTTTAGGCAATGCCACAACTCAGATCCCTTCTAGTTCTGACACCCACTTAAGACAATGCACCCGTTTGGCATTGAGAGAGATCTTGACATGACATAAAGTGGTACCATTGCTGTTTGATTTGACTTTGACCAAAGGATCAGTGAATGTGAAACAGTAGATGCTGCAAAAAAAAAAAAGAAAAGAAAAAGAAAAAATAAATATTTGAATCCGAAAGGTAATTCCTGTGAGTTGAGGATACTCTCTTTGCGCGGATGCACGGCTGCTTGTCATGTAAAAGTTTTGATTAAAGTTGTGGGGTAGTGGGTAGGGTAGATGAGTTGGGGCTTATTGATATTGAGAGTGAAGTGAAAGCATGTTGCATGCTTTGTTTGCATTTGTGGGATTTTTACTGGGGTGTGTAGTGTTTGCATGAAGTCTTTGCATTTTGTTGTCGCATGGCTCTGGGTTGTATCAAGGCTGTTGCCTGCTGAGCGCTGTGAATGTTGGCCGATGCCCTTTGCCTGCCACATCACCTGGCTTTGGGCATGCCCGACACTCGCACACACTCATGTACACAGGCCTGCCGCCATGTCGTGCCCTCCATCGTGAGTGCCCAACGCTCATGTTCGTAGGTAAATCCGATGGATGCCAGCTGGTCAGGATAGGTACAGCAAGCGACCCAAGCTGGCCTAGCTTGCTTCGTCCTATCTGAAGGTTTCTCCATCTGTTTTACCAAGCATAGATATGTGAAGACAGGGAACCTCCTTACAGGTAGGGGGAGCTCAATAGCAGGTGCCTTGGTTAAATGAAACCATAGCTGTCTCCTGAATCCATGCAGATCTACACCAGTGATACTTTTATTGCTCTTCAGTCAATTGGTTTTTTTGTCTCTAAAGGACTCCAATTAAGTTCTCTTAATTGCAGTCTGTGAAAATATCTGTTTTAGTGGTCAGAGAGAGTTGGGTGGGGAGTTGGGCACGTTGGTGTATGTCAACTGTCATATATATAATTCTATATGTGTGTAACAACAGAAATGTGTAAATGCGCACAAGCATTCACACATATAGGGAACATGGGCACAGGTTGGGTCGGATGCCATTTTGGCTCTGATTGTTCTTCCTTTGTGGTTTTGCAGCTCTCACAGTTGCTTAGCAGCATTGGATAGTTGTGCTGTCTCATAGAGTATCACTGGAGAAACAGGAGACACCGGGACTTACTTTTTACAATTTTATTAAAGTTCTAGCAAGCAATTGCCCTGGCATAAAATTACCACAACGGCATAGCATCCTTAAAACATGGAACCTCAACATTTCCTGGTACAGCTGGACACTTAAGACCCAAGTTAAGATTACTGACTGGAAACTCAGTCATTCCCACTTCAGGAACTAAAATCTGCAACTGAAATGAATCCAGTCCAGCTATAACCGGCTGTTGTCTATGGAGCTCTCTCAACCCCGACCCCTGCCCTTTCCCCTTACCCCATCCCTGAGACTCAGGTACACCTCACCTTAGCGAGGACACCTCCCTTTCTCATCCTCTCATCCTGACTGGTTCTCCACAGAGGCTTCTTCGCATGGATCTGCCTGTTGCCGACGACAACACAGTGCATTTTAACTCCACCCTCATGGCTCTGATCAGGACAGCACTGGATATAAAGATTGCCAAGGGTATGACTTAACATTTATCCTCCCTATTGTCTGTGTAGCTGTGCAAGTGCATCTCAATAAATCGAAAAAGTAAAACTAGTATTTAATAGATTCACTACAGTACCTTAAACAAGTTCAATGCTGCGCCTGCTTACTCTTCCCCAGGCTATGGGATCTTGATATTTTTTTTGTATAAATAAGTGGAAAAGTTACCTTTTTGCTGAACAGAGGAGAACCAGTGAACAGCAGTCCAGCCCAGAGTAGAACATTTGATTTTGTCTCTTGTTCAGGGGGGCTTAACACAAGGAATTTGACTGTGGCAAACCCATATCCTGGATCCATCTGTAGCTGCTTTTCCAACACAAATGTGCGGTAAACTGCGTCAGTATTCCACTAATGTCAATTTCACAATTGCGATGTCTCTGTTATATAAGAAATCCAATTAAAATCACACGTACACAAGTTTGTTCAGGATATAAGTCATAAAAAAAACATGCCGCATCATGATCCTTCAACTACTTTCTCTTATGTTCTTCATGGTTTGCATGTCAGGTCTTAGAGAACCAGCACATTTATGGGTATTGAAATCCAGGTAACATGAGCTGATGCTGGTGGAACCTTCAGATTCGCTTGACATTCTGAAGTGTGCATATCGCAAAGATCAGACATTGCAGAGACTGCCCTGCAGTGGTTCAGTAGTTTGTTGACGACTTTATATTTTTGAGCAGGCTGCTTCTACATCTATGGACTTTAATGCCAGTTATTGTCTTATATCATCATCACCATTCATCCTTAATGTGTCAGTGCCCCAAGGATCTGTTCTAGGCCCAGAAAAGCTTTGCACAAAGCTGTTGTAGGTGGTGTTAATGAGCACCTGCCTGACAACTGTCAATTGGTGGTTTTCCCTTTGATTGTGTAGGGTATAACAATGTTTGTGTTTAAAATATATCTGTTATTTAATGATCTTATGTATTCAAATAAATTTGAGCTTTTATTAGTGGTATGCCGAAAACAACAAAATGATCATTCTGTGTAAAAGAATCAGCATATGAGTCTCAGCTTTGAACTGAATTAATGAAATAAATTCGTTATTTTTATGAGATCGCATTTATTGGGATGCACTTTCCTTTAAAATAATCCCAACATTATGTGAGGCGTTGCAGTTCCTGTTGGCTTCTCTTTCACGAAGAAAAACAACAAAAAAAAAACTGTCACAGATCGCAACTCTGCCTGACGTAAACTAATTACTTCCTTCATTTTTAGGTGAATGTGTACATACGTGAAATGATGTGGCACATTCCTTTAGTAAAATTGTAGCATTTTGCCTCCCTTTTGTATCCTCTCTCCCCGGGTTTTTGTGTTTCTTAATTTGTGCTAATCGGACGTCTGCTTGTGTATGTAAATACTCAATGTGTACGTGGACGCTCGGTCGCTGGCTCACCCAGGCGGTGCAGATAAGCACCAGATGGATGCGGAGCTGAGGAAGGAGATGATGGCTATCTGGCCAAATTTATCACAGAAGACTCTGGACCTGCTGGTTACTCCACACAAGGGTAAGTCGCAGGAAAGCAACTCACGGTGGGCATAGTGGTGTGGTGTATCTGTGTCCGATCACCGACTCACCAAGAGGACAGCTTCTACCAGTCAGTGTCATTCACTGCTTTGCACCTCCTGATCAGACGTATGCAACATGAACACTGGCTATTCCTAGCTCTTACACACATGCATACATCTGACAGTCGATCGTACATTACTGTCTAATGACAGACATGCAGTCAAACAATACAGACGACCAGCACTCTATCAAGGGAGTGCATTTTATAGTTTAGAAGCTACAATAAAAGAAATCAGTGTCCGAAGACTTTTTCTGTAATTGTCTGCAGTTACAGCAGTGCCTTCAAATGATGGCATACATGAGCACGAAGGCCCTCCATCGTGTTTTTTAGAATCAGAATATGCTTTATTGACACTAAGGGGAAAATGCTAATTTGTCGTCAAGCCACTCCATCCAAAGTAATAAATATTAAAGCACTTTAAGCTGCCTTGTTACTGAAAATGTGCTATATAAATAAAATTGGCAACACTTTATTTGACGGGTTGTGAATAAGGTGTTATGTCATAAACATGACATAACACCTGTCATGAACATGAGTAAGTCTTCATGAATATTTATGACTGTTGTCATGAAGTGTCATTCGGTAAATCATAACACTTTTAATACAAAGTTGACATTATTCAAAATGTGACATATAATATGACAACTTGACATTAACCAAGAAATCATGGCCTGACATAAATGTGTTATAAAAGTATTACTGATTAAACTTTAAAGAATTATGTAGCTTTATGTGTACAGACTGGTAGAACAATTTCACACTGATTTTGACTCAATAGGTCACATGACCTAGAAGCTATTCTAAAGCTAAAGGCATTTATTAGCATTTGTTTGACAGGAGTGTTTGGTCCGGAAATTTGTTGACAGTCCCCAAGTGAACCTCCGAGCGCTTGAGGAGGGAGCTGGAGAACGGCTGGCCAAAATTAGCGTTCATAAATCGGATCAGCCTTGAGCTAAACGCCGCTTGGAATATCCAACTCGAAGCTAACTTCACTGCAGTCGGTAACACAATAAAACCACCTGGATGAAGTTTGTTTTGGTCTGTGGCCTGTAAAGATGGCACCGAGCGACTGCGCGAGACGTAAACGCCCCACAACGTCTGACGCGGTGACGTTGGTTCCAAAGCTCTATTGGCCAATAGTAGAGGAGCTGGACATAGAAGGCAGCTCTCCTCATTAACATGACGATGCAGCAGAAAAAGGAGAGGAGGCAAAAGGAGGGCTTGTATAAGGAAAAGACAAAACAAAATATCTACTTTTCTTAGAGGAAATGAAAAAGAAAATATATAAATTTCTTGACGGAAACTCATGTGTAAGGACAAGGAAAAAGTAAATACATATTTATGCTTTTATTTCTTATTATGTCAGTTTGGTCCTCCATATTAACTTAACGTGAAATTAAACTGGAATAAGTCAAGTTTATTTGCTAAGCACATTTCAGCAACAAGGCAGTTCAAAATGCGTTACACCATAAAAATCATAACACAATAGCCAATCATAAAAGAACAATAAACATTATATTTTGTCAATTGCCATCATCACAATAAGCAAGAAAATCTAACATTTCTACATTTTGTTGAGTAATACAATTGCAAACTTTTTGAGCAGTTCTGAATTCTCAGTTTGTAATTAAAAGTAAGCGCAGCGTACACTACACACAGTCAGTAATACATGCACTCACTCAGAAAAACATTATGACATCCGTTCCCTCACTGGGTATCTCTCAACCCACTCACTCAGTTCTGGTATCAGGGGTGCCCGCTATAGAAGATCCTCTATAGAAGTCTTTTCACTACAGGAAAACACAGACCAAAGAAGGGTCTGATCTCAGCTGATCATCTTAGATGAATGTAATACTAATTTTTGATTTTGCTTGTAAAATGGGGCAAACACACTATTTATTATCTTGCATGTTTTTCAGCATATTCTTCTTGTTCAACTAAATGCATGATTTGAATACAATATCACCTATCTGTTATTAAAAAAAAAGAAGTGAATAAGATGATTATATAAATGTAAGGAATGCTTAAAGGAGCTTTAAATATGATGGACCTGCAGCCACGCCACTTTGAAAACCGGGACGCGAATTTTGAAGCGATGTTTTTTCCTACACGACGTGGGATAAAAAAAACACACACACAATCTCAAAGCTCAATATTTTTCTATTTTAAATGTCTTTGTGTTCCATCCAAACTCTGGAACTACATGGCTGGAGTTTTTAGAAAAAAGATTGAGCTTCTGTTTTCTGGGAATTCTGGGTCGAACTAAGCGTTTCTTAGTGAGGTGGCTTAATCGTCCTCAGCCTTGATAAACTTTTACCTCTTTTTGTAGAGTATAGCTGTACAGTAAAAGAAAACAAAAAACAAAAATAAAACAACAATGTTAGCTGCAGTGTTAAGTACAAACTCTGCCTGTGAAAAGACTACAAGCTTTACTGTGCTAATAACTGTACGGTGTTGTAATATTGTGTTTGTTGCGCACCAGCAGCGGTTGCAGCTGTCTTCCTCAGAGCGACAAAAGAGCTAGAAGCCAGCGGAGATATGCAGAGAGCCTTTAAATCAGTATATCTTTTCAGTTAAATTCATGGCATTTTAAGGCCTTAATTTTAGACGGATGATTTTAAGACTTTCTAAGAATTCGCTAAAACTATGTTTTAGTTGCATCCACACATGGCCACTGGTCATCCTTTTTTTTATTTTTGACACATTTAAAAAACAAATATGTGTTTATACTAATCTGTTACACTGACATGTTTGTGTCTCATTGAAATAATATCACTCACTGGGTTCTTTATGACTCCGTCAATTGTTCATAAGACAAAGATCAGCTACGCACATACATTGTTTTTTTTTGCTATTTACAAGGTAAAAAGTTCGCATTTGAACTCTTTTTTTAACTGAAGCTCCTATCGAAGTTCAGTACGGCAGAGCGGCCACCGTTGCCGGTGCGTCTTGCATGCTGTTGTATTTTTCTGTGTCCTGTCTCCCACTCCCATTCCCCCCCTCACGGCTCAGGGTCCCATCTCGCTCGGGTCTAATCTTCCAGGGTAACTTGTCATTTTCTCAGCAGCCACAGACTTGACGGTGGGCAAAATCTACGCTGCCATGATGATCATGGAATACTACAGACAGAGCAAGACTAAAAAGCTGCAAGCCCTGCGAGAGGAACAGGTAGACCCTCCCTGCGCCTCTCCAACCCCCACCAGGCATCCCTGAAAACGCCCCAAAGTGCACAAAACTAGATTTATTCTTCTGCTCTCACTAGGCATCTTTGTAGGATACTGCTATGCTTCTGGAAAAATTTGTAAATATGGAAAAATAAACAACATTAAATTACATAAATTGTATAAAGATGCCTTTTCCCTTGCTTTAAATAGATGCTCCAATCCTTTTTTCTGTTGTTTTGCATGTATCCTGGCATTCTTTATAGCGTCATGTTGCTCAGTTGGTTGCCTTTAATCTTTGCAAGATGACTTTATCTAAATAGTTGCAACGCTTTCTTTTCATGCTACTTTAGGTTTCATTTCTTTTCCGTGCTCTGACAGTAACGCTGTGTTGTTTTTTTTCCCCCCTGTTTTTTGCTTTGTTTTCGTTGGTAATTATGAACATAATGATGATGCTGATGCTGATGATGATACCACATGGCCTTACCTTTTTGCTCATCGTCAGTGCTCCTCCCTTCCTGTTAGTGATCGACTACGAGATGCACTCGCTTCCCACTGTCTCGATGTTTTCGGTCCACGTTGTGCACACCTGGAAACATCTCTCCACTCTCACCGTAAACGTCCTGATTCCGTTCGGCAATTTGACGCGTTTCGGAAGGTTTCGGTCTGTCAGGCGTTTGCAACCTTCATGCTCCAGATAGCTGTTTTTAAAAAAAGAAAATGTTTACAGCCACAAAACCCACTTCCTAAAACCAGGAGCTATCGGTAGCATCTTCTGTTAGCAATTAGCACAGTTAGTATTTGCTGTACTTAAAGAATTGTGGATCTTTATCGTCAACTCTGAGATTTTCGAAACGATGTCAACGTCAACAAAGATTGAAAACCACAAACTTGTTAATTGAAGTACGTTTACCCTTTCTGTTTTTTCGCCTGAAGTTTCCAGTAGCCTCTGAAATTAAAGTCCAAATACGGATTATTACACTCCTGACTGATACTGAAAATGTGACTTATCTTCCTTCAGTAACAACTTCCACACCAAACGGCTGCATTCACATTTATTTTACTGATCAGAAATAAATGAATTTTTGAGTTTCTGTCTCGGGTTAAGTTGAAAATATGCTGGATTATGGTGAACACGTCATACTAGATGTGAGGCTTTCTTATTAATCTCTTAAAAAATAGAAACAATGTAATCATGAAACTCCAGTTCTTGTCTTAAGAGCTCAATAGTTTTCTTTTTCTTTTTTTTTTACCTTTAACCTTTTAAAAGCAAACGTTTCAAAAAAATCTTCTCATAAAAATGATTTGTTAATTCATTATGATAACTTTCTAAAAGCTGTGGATGGCGCTACCGTCTGTGTGACCATCAACTATTTAAATGTTTAAAATGTTTATTTCCATGGCAGAATAAACGTACACACAGTAGGAAAGGTAAAGTTGACTCAGTCAATCATTTACTAAGGCATTTCTGCTAAATCTAAAGCAGCGTTTTGCAATGCCGTCTACATGAAAAGGAGATCAAGCAGCTGCAGGTTGCAGAATCCCTGATCCGACCCAAATTTACTCTGATTACTTTTCCGTGGAGGAATTTCTCTCCTGCAAATAAAATGCAATGCAGTGGAGACTGGAGAGTATGTTGGTCCAGTTTGGTGGTGTGTCCTTGCATCATTTCTATGTCATTTATTCTTCCCTGTCCTCCACACTCATGTTTTATTAACTCACTACGTACAAGGATGAATCCACTTCTGAAAAATATCAGACGCGATAGGGTGGCGTGTCGATTTCAGTGAATGGCAATGCGATTTCTTTTTCTTATAAATTATTCCTAAAAATAATGCATTTTATTTTGATTTTAGTTGTTTAGGATTCTTTTGCACAACTCTTTATAGTTCAAATGTATTTCTTTGTTTACTGAACAAGCGAATCCACCAAACCTTTGTCTTGAACACAGACAATTAAAATCATAAATGACAGATTTCATTCGAAAAAGAAAAACATCATTTTTATTTTTTTTTGCTATTTTTTGTTTTAATAAAATAATAAGATATCACTTGCAGGACAAGTGTTAGCTACTACATATAAAAATGAGTCCAAGCTACTACCAGATGACAAGAACCTGCTTGCTGCAGTATTAGGCGCTCAACATTATATTTGTACACACACACACACCTAATGGAGATTTAGAGAGACCCATCAATTAAGGTGTGTTAGGAAATGCATTTTTTATTTAAATTGAAAGTCAGTGTTTAACAGTGAAGGGTGGATTCTTTCTTAGCCATTTGTTTGTACCTCCAACCATTCTGTTGCGCTACAGGAAATCATCACCACCGCTGTTTGACGTCAGATTTTTCATTTTTGTCTGCTTTTTGACGTCTGTTGCTTCCTGTCTTGTAGTCTATTATCTCTCTGCCTCGCGTCTCTGTCCTTCTCATGGTCTCTCTCGATCCATCTGGAGGGGGATAAAACAATGTCTTATCAAGCTCTTCGTCTTTGGCCGGTCCAGGTTGACCTTCACCTTTAACTCGAACTATCGAGGCCTGATTTTATTACTTTGATCTTCTCTTTTTTTCTTGGTTTACTTTGTGATTATGGGTGGAATGTTGAATGAACATTTCTGTGCCCTATGTCTCGCTAGCTGCGTTTCCATAACAAGCGTGCGCATAATTTTGTCAGTATTCTGCTAATGTGTAAAAAACACAGTTTCTCAACTGCGGTGTTTCCATTAATAAGAAGCACAACTTATCTGAATGAGTTTGTTTTCGTAATGATATAAGAAAAAACATGCTGTGCCGTCACACTTCCTGCTGTCTTCTTCTTCGTGGTTTGCGCCCGTGGCAACATCTGGTTGTTGAGCATGTGATTTGTGTACTGTAAAAAAAAAAAAAAAAAAAAAGTGTTTCCATTGCAGTTTTGTGAAACACACTAATTTAATACACCACCTGATCGTCACGGAAAAACCTAGCAAAAAACAAATTTTTAACAAAATTGGCGTCTTTTCAACAAGCTGGTTTATTTTGGTAATTCCAATTTTATGGTCAATGGAAACGCAGCTATAGAGTAATACAAATTCCCATGTTGGCTAGATCTTAAACATCTTGCACTTGATAAGTTGATGTGAGATATTTGGGGGATTTTTTTTATTAACTTGTAGATTTTAATTGGTTCTGGGTAATGCAAGATGAGTCTGTTAGCTTTAATTTTTTAACTGACTTAGACCAAAACTGTTTTCCTAAACCAGCCTTGTTTCTGCTTCCTGATCAAAGATCCAAAAAAGTGTATTTCTTTTTGGCATTTAGGCCAAAAAGAAGAAATTTGTACTGTGGATTTCCCAATCAGGACTTTCTTGTCTCGGACACCAATCCCAGTTATTTTGCTAAGCTATGAACTTCGTCTAGGAAAGAGACTAAAAGGCAGGCTCAAGCCATTTTAATAAAACCCCGTGTTATACTTGTTAGCACATCAGGCCTTCCCCTAAATCATAGTAATTTCTCCACATTTTTGGCACAAGTATCAGATCAGTTAACCAACGAAGGTGTAGCGTAGAAAGCGTCTTATCCTACACTCTTTTGAACGGCTTGATGGATATCTAGTCGTATAGAAGTATAGGATCAAATGTCAACCTTCCACCAAACTGCATGTTACTCAGAAACTTTGTACGATGAAAAATCGACAGTTCGGTCAATTTAAAATTTCTGGGTACGTTCTTTTTTTTATCCATGTCATAGTTCTATATATTTTTATATATATATATGGTAATGTGTTCTAAAACGTGTGAATTAAGAGCAATCTTAACTCAGACTCCTAAGGTAGAAGCTCCACGGTGACGCAGATCTGAGATCAGCTCCCTACCTGAACACGACGTACTTCCCAAACAACAAACGGTTCAGGCTGGACAGAGGAGCTCGGATCAGCTGTCCGGTGGCCGGCTTTACCTTTCGAAATCCACCACAGCCATGTGCTTGCCGATGGCGCCCCCGTGTGGGTGCATGCTGCGAGTGCATCCTGTGTTTGTGTTTTTCCTCCCCTGTGAGTGTGCCTGATGCAAGCCTGCAGGCCATGTCATGTATCTCACACAGAACCGAACGCCATTAATGTTTCAGCGCATGGAGCCACCCTCTGAGGGAGGTGGCACGGAGGGCCAGGCGGGGCCAGGCCAGAACGGTCTGCCCAGCGTTCAGCCGGACAACATCAACAGCATGTGAGTGGACCGGATGAGAAGTGCGGGAGTCTTTATGTTCTTCTATGTGTTCTTGTTTTACCGTTTCAAAACAAGAACCTCCTCAGTTTCCTGCCTTGAAGTGGATTCTGGTGCCTGATGATAAATCTAGATGGTGTTTAAAACGACGCCATCTGCTTGAACTATTGAAAAATTACATCTGTTTTAACTTTATTTGAAGACAAATCAACACTTGCTTCCTACTGTAACAACTTTCATTTTCTTTCACTTTCCTGCATCTTTTATAACATTTTTAGTGAGTTTGAAATGATCTGCTCTAATTGGCCCAGGTGCTGCATAGCTGGGTGAAACTTTCACTGAGATGTGCAAGATCCACTCAAAGTTATCATGACAATTATTTTTAAATCTGGAAGATTTATCTATTTTTTTTAATCTTCTTAGAGTTGACTTTGAAAAGTACCTATTACTAACAATTATAAAATTGGAATTTCTTTCGATTTTCTGATATTTAGAAACTTTTCAGTGCAAAAGAAATGCAGCACTGTGAAAACGTTTGTGATTTTTTTTTGGTTTCTCAAATAAAAAATGTCCACATTGTAATAATTTCTGCGTAGAATTTTGAAATTTATACAATTTGGAGTAAGACTGTAACAACAAAATGTGGAAAAATGAAGTGCTGTGAATACTTTCTGGATGCGCTTAGCAGTTTGAAAATGCTTGTTTAAAAAAAAAAAAAAAAAAACATCCCTAATTCATATTTTGCCTATCAGTTAAATATTTCACACGACCGTGATGTATAAGTCCATTTATTCAAGCCGAACCGAAAGCTGTAGCTGAATGTTTCGTGTGTATGTGTGTCTGGACTCCAGACCTCCTGAAGGTGGCTTGACTGAAAGCCAGTCATGGATGACGGCTAAAGCACAGGAAATGTTCCAAAAGACGGGGAACTGGAGCCCGGACCGGCCCTACCCCGATGACGTCCACGAGAACCGCCACAATCCCCAGGTACGACGAGTCCCAACCCAGTAACCCGTGGCAACACGTAGTAGGACGTGACTCTAAAGCAAAGCAAACGTTTTTCTCCAACCGTACATTCTGCGCCTCGGAGCAGCGTTGGGTGGGTAATGACATAGTTAAACCAGATGTTTTGATGGAAATCCTGCTTAGGATTTCTGCTGTTGCAACACATATGACAGAATTCATAGAAACTAAATGGCGTTAAAGGTCTGAAAGCACGTAGTGTGTCTTTTTTAAATACGTTAGCCAAGCTAAAAGGTTGTAAGCAAACTTACTTCTCCATACGTCTGTCATCTTCTTTTTTTATCCTTCATTAAATTCCCAATCATAGTCTGTGAGTGCGGTGGGGTTATTTTTATTTTTACTTACATCGACCTCGTGTCCTTCAGCCTTGTCTCTTCACGCTGCCTCTCGTTGAGACGCTGGTTTGGACTTTGTGGACGTACGTTGTGATGTGCACCTTCACTCTCCGCGCTGCGCCGTGCTTTCACTTGTTTGTTGGCTCTTCCACTCCTCAGAGTTTTAGCTCTACTTTGGAACATGTCGTGTAATATGAGCAGCGATTGATTTTTTTTTTTTTATTATTATTATTATTATTATTTTTGATTCCACAATAGAGACTTTTGTCTCCTACGGCATGATAATACGTTTGACACTTGGTGCCATTTTAGCTGTAATTTGAAACATTTGGTTGGCAGCTTTTTACATGAAAATGTCTGTGCTTCTAAAAAAAATAATAGTTTATTCATTGTCAGTTGTTGAACTCCTGCATCATAGTGGTATACATTAACCTACATCACATGCTTTATCATTAAAATATATATTTTTTTACTGACAGTTTGTTGTGAAAGTATTCATCCCCTTGAACTTTCCTGCATTTTTGTCACCAAACACTTTATGTATTTTATTGGGATTTTATGTGATAAACAGGACAAAGTAGTGCATAATTAACGTAAAAAACTGAAAAGTGTGGCGTTCATATGTTTTCGTTCAATACCAGTACAGCGGTTGCGTATAGGTGTAGAAAGGAAACCGTCTGGAAATGGAAAGAGTATGGAACAAATCCAAATGTCAAAACACGGCTGTCCACCTAAACCAGAGGCCTGCTACATTTACAGTCCTAAGTGCCACATTTGGCCTCAGTCCGGCTAAATAGGGTTTGTTTAAAGCTGCAAATGTTACATGACCCTTAAAAAAGACAATTTATTAGTTTTGATATACTTTAGGAAAGTAATGTTAATTTTTAAAGAATGTTTTTAGGTTTTAACATAAAAAAAAAACATTAAACTTTTGCGGAAAAGAGAATGGATATGTTTCCTTATGTGGGATGTTGACATTTTACAAAAAAAAATGAAAAAAATAAAACAGCACAGTTTCCTTTTTTTTTTTTTTTTTAAAGATTTTTTTGGCTCTAGCGGCCTTAATTTGAAAGTAGCCTGACAGGAAATTAGGGATTGAGAGAGGGAGAAGACATGTGGCAAATGTCTCCAGGCCGGGAATCGAACCTGCAACTACCAGCATGAGGACTAAAGCCTCCATATGTGGGTTGTGCTTTGCACCTGCGCATATTAATATTTTTTTTAATTTATTTTCAAATGTATTTATTTATTGAGTTTCACATTTATGTCTCGATTGAAGAAGACATCTCTGTATGCCTTTCCATGACCAGAACATGATTCTTTTGGAGCGAGGTGGCTGGTTGACATTTTTGAAGGCGGGGACATGGCCCCCCCCGGCCCCTCTCTTGGGGCCACCACTGCCTGCACAGTGTCAAAGTTACAAAACTTTGTGTTTCTTTCTGATTAAGGAGACATGAGTTCTAGAGAACATCAAGGCAGTTGGTACAGGTCAACAAGGGCCGATTTCCTGCTGGAAAAGTAATGTTCTAACATTCAGGCCTTACTTATGTACTTTTGACTGACGTCTAACAAAACAAAAGATCAAAATAATGCAGTGGTTCCTCCTGCCCTAAATGGATTCATCACTGATACATAGAAAAACCTGTAATATGACAAAACGTGTCCATTGATACACTTCATTATCAATATACATTGTCTGGATGTTGTTCAGAACAATCTGAACTGAGGGAGCCATTTTCTCTCTGTGCTTTGTGGAGGCAGAAGCAGATAATCCAGCCTGTTATATGCTGAAGTCCTGTTCGGTCTGACCCAGCTGGTCGCATTCATCTAAACCGCTGATGAGTCTCAGCTGGTTTTCCTGTCCTCTTTAAAGGGGCAGTATTATGTATTTTTCAGGCACACAGAGCCATTTTATAGCATAATCAAGTAACTGTTACCTTCAGTTTTTCTAAAAATGCTATTCATATCAAATAAGACTTAAAAAATAAATTACTCCCTGGTTTAATGTCTTGAAATTGGGCCTCTGTCTCTTTAAAAACTCCTGCTCTTTCTGAAACTCATCACAACATGGCTCCTCTATTAACCCTTTAACAACGTTTTCACCAGCGTTTCACTGATATATACCAGCTGATATAATGAACTCAGCAGATGTTCAGTTCCACCAGCTGTTTACTAATTTCTGCTGGCTAGTCTGAAGGAGCTGGGCTGCTCTGTGAGGCAGAAGCCCAGAAGTTTAGAAACTGCAGCTCTGTGGAGGAGCTGCGTCTCGAAGGCGGAGCTAGGTCCACCCAGGCGTTTAGCACGGCTGAATGGTTGCCACGGGAGATTGAAGTATTCCTCAAACGTGCACAAAAGAATCAACAGCACTCTAGTTATGTTTTTAATGAAGGGATAACCTTATAACATGATGTAAAGCTCAAAGTCGAATTTATATAATACTGCCCCTTTAAACTAGCTTACCCTTCTAAAGGCATATCATTCTGATTTATAATTTTTCTATTTCAACAGCAGTTTGACACTAGCGATGTGGAAGGGGGTCAATAGGAGGCGAGTATCTTGAGAACACTATTTCTCCAAGGTGGTGGCAGAATGGTGCTGTGGAAATGCTTTCTCTTTAGCAGGGAAAGAGTTTTGGACATAAACCGATGTTAGAGGTTGAAGAAGATTTGAGTCTGGCTTGTTGTTTTCTTTCCGCTTCATGACTATGAACCGCTGCGTGTTTATCAAATAAAATCCCCCAATAAAAATACAGTAAAGTTTGTCCAAAAAATGTGGGAAATCAGCTATTCGGCAACGCGCTGTACCGTGTCATCCTTTAGTGTTTTTGTTTTGTTTTTTTTTTTCCTTTTACACAGCAACAGGTTGCAACAGCTAATTTATGCAACTCCCCGTTGCATAAATGGAGTCGGAATATTAACGTTTTCTGAAAATAAATAAATCCCCTATTGAGTTTGACTTCATTCCACCTCCCTTGGTTGGTCAGCGAGCCAGCACCGTGTCAGTGTCCAGTCGCTCAGCAGACGGCGGTCACGCCCCCCCCTCTCATTGTGTTTTGCAGACTGTAGAGATGAGGGAGATGGGGCGGGACGGGTACTCCGACACTGAGCCCTGTCACCCAGTGGACGGGCATGGGCGGACGCTCTCCATGCCCCGCCTCTCGGCAGACAACCAAGTGAGCACGTTCATCCCACCTCCTCCATCGCCTCCACCATCACACCTCGCCATCCTTACTTTCCGTCGTCAGCTCCGGTTATTAGTTTGAAGTGAATCGTCAAAGTCTTTCTTCTCGTCCCGAGCGAGACGAGTCTGACAACAACCTCAGCACAAAAAGACATTAGCAGGACCCTGTGATGAATTTAGTTGTTCTTATTATTGTGTTTAATGATTTTAATAGTCGTAAATGTACTCCGCACCAAAATATTTAGCATTCTGATATTTTACAGAATGCATAGTCATACCTGTTACAGTCATTATTATTGGATAGATTATGAAGTTTGCCCTTTTTTTTCTCTCTCTCTTTTTTTTGTTTTTGCAAATTATGTTTTCGATCATGTAGACTCAACTTTTTTGAGAAAGACTTTTTCATTCATTTCCTGCTGCCTTGTTGACCTGCATGTCCTTCGTCACCTCCTGACTTCAATTTTTTTTTTTCTAAATGGGTCTAAAGACGAGAAAGCCTAAATATGTATAGAGATGCATATATAGAAAAACAATAGTCCCAGTCAGAAGTTTGACTTCTTATTTGAAATAACTAAATAAGTTCATCCAAACTAATGACTTGCACATCTTGTGTAAATTGTATGAGGTTTAGTGCTGGGTGATAACGCTTGAAAATAAAATCTCACATTTATTCATGCCAGATTTGATTTCCCATTTTAAACCATTTTTTTCTTACTTTTGTCCTTAACAAAAAAATCACAAGTATTTTAAATATTTGTGAATTGGCCTGACTTTAAAGTCACAATAAACAGAAGCTGTAACAAACACTTTTCTAGCAGAAGATGGTGACTTTTCCTCTGAGCTGTGGAAACCCAAGGAGTGCATCGGTGAAAAGAAAAAATGGAGATCTTCAGACACAGAAAATTGAATTAATCGATAAAATTAATTGATCACCCAGCCCTAATTATGTCCCTTCCCTCTTTGTACTTATTAGTTCATTCCCATTAAATCCTTGGTGTGTCCGTCTTGTGTGAGCTGTAGCCAGAGGTAACGTTTTCCATGCTCATTCACCGTTATTTAGTGTTTCCTGATCATTTAGTGAGGAACAAGTTGGCAAATTTATGCAAAACTGACAGATTTTGCTGCTCGATGCTGAAAAATATGTGGAATAAATGTGAAGGAAGTCTGTAAACTTCCAGCTGACTTTCCTTATCTGACCTTAACAGCAAGAAAAAATATCCAACTTAATCAGAATCAAAATTAGCCTATGTTGTCATTGTTCAGAAGCACAACGAAATTTATTTTGGTACAGCCGACCTAAAGAACACAAAAGAACAAAAACAAACATAAGACAGGTGCCCATCTGTACCCCCTTTTTTTGGTTTTTACGTATATATTTTTTTTATTCTACATGTAGATTTTGGAAGAGGGTTAGTGAGGAAAAAATGTCACAAAATGTCTTTCAGATATTTCTAAACTTGCACCACAAAATCATAGATTTCCCTCCCTAAACGTGGTAAGTAGTTACAGCAACAGCTGTTATCAAGTGTTATAACTTGCTATGAGTCTATAAAGTCACACCTTGACATATACATGTATATTTTTCCTTAATTATTTATTGTGTGGTCGCATGGGTTTCGAAGCCTCTGGCTGCAGTCACACACACACACACGTGCACACACACACATGCATGTCCACGAAAAAGAACCAGGGCCATGTTCCAACATCCCACTACATGAAGTCACGTTGCTCTCACTCTGGTATGTTTATTACTGAACTATTTCTTTTTATATATATATATATATATATACATGTATATATATATATATTTTTTTTAAATAGTGGAATAAATAGTTGAAACATATAAACCCCGGCTGTGGATGACGGCTTCAACACAACATCTGACACACGGGAGAAAATGTTAGAAAATATCTTTGCCGTTATTAAACAGAAACATCTGCAGCTTGTTTTCAAATAGAGTTCAGTTCATCTGTCTGCAGGACAGACTTAACGTAAAATTGATATTCAGATTTCACAATGCCTTGACAGGACCTGCTGAAAGTGAATGACAAGCTTTTTGAATGTGTGTGTGTGGGGCGGGGGGGCCGTGCGTGTGTGTGTGTGTGTCTAAACTCTGTGACTTACTGTCGTCTAATACTGCTCTGCCTTCCAGAGAGCTCGTGGTGTTTTGGTAAGTGTGTTTATGAGTGTGAGCGAGTGGACGCTGGTAGCTCACTCCTCTGTCCACGGCCTGCACTCTGGTCTCTGTGTACTAACTGGGTTCTCTTTCTCTCTTTTTTCCGTTTCCTGATCTTTCTCTTCCCCCAAACCTGAACTGTGTTCTTTTTATTTATTTTCTTTAATTTTTTTGCCACATAATCAAATCTATCCATTCTCTCCCATCTCTCCCTCTACTCTTCCTGTCTTTCTTCTCTAACTTTGTTCATTCTTTCTTTCTGTCTCTCCTCTGTTTCTTCTTTCGGCCCTGGTGACTGTGCCACATTTGGACCTGTGCTTTGTGTGCGTGTGTGTGTGCGTGTGCTACACTGCTCCGCTCTACGTATCATCTGTGTGTTTGCCTGCTCTGCAGCGGAGGAGACACAGGCCCCGTGGAAATAACCTCAGTGTATGTACCTCTCTCTCCGTCCCTGTCTGTCTCCAGTCCTCCCCTTCAGCTTTCCTCTGTCTCTTTGTTTTTGGTTCACTTTTCAATTGTAATTTGAAAGTTCATCATCTCCCTCCTCTGAGTGCCAGGCGGCTTGCTTCAACCAAAGTTCACTTGGCGTCAGTTTGCCTGTCTCTCACTGTTACGGCAATTTGTATTTGTAGTCACTATTTTTCTTACTCCTCTTGTCTTTAAAGATTATTACATTACAAGTGCTTAATATGTACAGTAGAATAATTACCTCAATGGTTGCTCTAGAAATGATAGAAACATTCCACTCCTACTGGCAGCCAACATGTGGGTTGTTGTTTATGAAGTTACACACGTCAAAAAACTTTACAGCAATAGTTTCATATTATTTAGCCTGTAATGAGTGAGAAAACGGGTTCATTTTTCAAAGCTAAATTTTCACCATTGATTTATAAATATCAGTTTTAAACTACATATATAATTAGCTGGCTAAATACTTAGCCTGCTAACTAAATATTTAGTTAACAAGCTAAGTATTTAGCCCCAAACTAAATTTTTTGCTCCGAATGAAATGTTTACTTGGCAAGCTAAATATTTAGTTTGAAGACTAAATGTTTAGTTTCAAAACTAAATGAAGAAAAATAATAAAATATTTAATTAATAAGCTACATGTGTATCCTCAAATTAAATATTCACTTCCGAGCTAAATATTTAGCTTGTTAAGTACTTAATATTTAGTTAAGCTAAATATTTAGCTTTTACTTTATAAACTAATTTATTTTGGAGCTAAATATTTAGTTTTCAAATTTAATATTTAGCTAAACTTTTATTTAGTCAACAAGCATGGCCATGTTACTGTTAAATATAGGCTGTTAATACTTCTTGGAAGGCACCTAAAGAGAACTATTATCAAAAGAGTTCAACTTAAAACCTATCTGCTCTACCAGCACAGAATACAACTTCAAATTTGTTTTACTTAAAAAAGATCTTGAAATATTTATGGATATTTTACAAATCTTGACGAGTTTGTATGATTTATCAACTAATGTCATATGAAAACGTCATAAAAGTCAAGTTAGCTTGATTTTTTTTTGGGCTGTTTTCTAAAGGCAGCATCTCTTGGTGTTCTTGATATGAAGCACACCCACCTGGGACTCCAACTTTCTTTAATCAAACTGGGACTTTTTTTTGTCACACTATTCAGATCCAGTTTGTTTTCATTTTTCCCCCCTCCCTCTCTTCCCGAGTCTCTCTCTCTCTGTTCGTCCTACTTCCTCTCGTTCCCATATTTGCTTGTGTTGCGCTCACAGCCATTGTTTGCTAACTTCTGACTTTTGCTTGGAGTTTTTGCTCGTACGCAGCATCTGACTGTATGTCCTCCGTGCGTGTGTGTGTTGGGTAGAATGGGGGTATGCATACAGCGGTGTGTGTTCAATTCTGTTGCATCTCTGCTGATTGGTTCGACTAAAGCATGGACTATGTTGGCGGTGTGCTGGCATGTGGTCGGTCATGCATGAGTTTCACTGCAGATGGACGCAGTAGGAGACCAAGGGGGAGAAGCTTGTTAGCCAAGACTTTGTGGTCATACTGAAGCTGTAGCTTGCAGAGCCGATGAAAGCTGATGATGCATGATTTTTGTTTCATTTAACCTTTATCTGCCAAGGTTATACCCATTAAGATCGAAGATCTCTCCTACAAAGGAGACCTGGTTTTAGAAATGGACGTATACCAATTACTGATGCAGATGTCCAGTCAGTTTTAGAGTAGAATAGTGAGAGGGCCGCGGATGGTAATAAATCTCAACGCCCCACGGTTGAGATTCACACCATCTTCCATGGAGCGAAGCGTTCGTATAAGCTGCATCAGTACATCCCGCTAATTTCTGTTTCACACAAAAGCAAAAGCAGGACGTAGTTCTGTAATCAAATCCTGAAAGGATTTTCAGTTCTTTCCAATTTACTGAAGGCAGTCCTTTTAAAAGTCAAGTCATCATCAATTAAAAGTCCTATGGATATAAAAGGAGTCACAGACTCGATTTTTTTTTTTTGTCTATCCTTCATCAAGATTTGAAATTCTGAAAAGACAGACATTTTATTTTCTCTACATTCACAGCAAGTCGCAGTTGGGAACGTTGTTCTTGCATTTCATCAAATGCAACTTGTACAGACTGAAAGCAGCATATAATAATGTCATCTGAATAAAATTTTAAATTTAAATAATATGTAAATAAATGGACTCAGCACAGAACCTTGAGGGACACTTTTTGTCACTTGCAATACCTCAGAGAAAGAGCTTTCCATCTAAGCCATCTCAGCAAATTAGTGGGATAATTAGCAAATTAAATGCTGTTGTAACTAACTCATTAATTCAAAGTCTTCAAGGAGTTAATGTAGATAGTGACGGCTGTTGGCAGGAAAGATCTCTTGTAGCAGTCTGTATTACAGCGAATCTGACGAAGCTTCTGACTGAAGGTACTCAAGACAGTCTTATGAAGAGGATAATATCCTGCTTACGATTATTTTTTCTCTCTTCGAAACAGTATTTATGCAAAGTTTTCATATAAGGGAAATTTAATATGTGATTAATATAATTTTTTTTTTAAAATGGTGCAGAAATTGTTCTGGCTATAAAAACATCTGTCTATGTAGAAGTAAAAATAGGACTACTAAACCTCTTTTTTTTAGGTCAATTAAATTAGAGAGTTGTATAGTTTTGGAAGAAAAACCGTCTTTCTTGATCAAACAGAAATGTTGCCAAGACTGATCTCAAAACAAAAAGCTTTTATTCTGAAATAAAAAGGCCAGAAAAGGCAGGTATGACATATCTTGCTATTGTACTCACGGCTGTTTAAGTGTGCATGTACACTGGGATGTAGACGACTTCTGGAGAGTCCCTTCCTTCAATGTGACGCCATATTTGATAGTAGCTTTAGTTCATGTGTGTTCCTTTGCATGTTGTCTGTCTACAAAAACACGTCTACTGTAACTTTGCTTTCTTTGCTGTAAAAAAGTTTGCAAAAACTTAAAACTGCTGAATGCTCACAACTCTGCACTTTCCTGGCCATGCTTGGCGTAAACCTTAGCGCAAACATTTTGAGACCTTTTGCTCAAAGTGTATGGCAATAGAGCAATAGTGTTTTGTATTTCTTGTCACCATGAGAGCATCACACTTGAAAGGCCGAGAGCATCGCTGGCTTTGCAAAGTAATGATTAGTTGAGGCTGTAAAATTAAAGATGTCATCTAAAAAGAAGACATTTAAATAATAATTTAAACTTCAGCCTTGTACTGATTTATTGGCAAGCTATACTCATTACAGTACAGTAAAGTTTTCTCAATAAAGTCAACTAAAGAAAATGTTCAAATGTTTTTTTTATTCATCTAAATGCAAAAAGTAAAAATGTGGTGTTGTTCATACAGTGTGAATACATTTTCAGACACTTTGAACTCATGTAAATCAGTTCTAGTGGATTGGAGTGGATGTTTTTTAAACCAATTCAAGTTCCACTAAAAATGACCCTTGAGGCTACAGCGTCATTACGGACAATGTCATGTTCCCGACTTTGTCAGAACAGGTTGAGTATGTCCCACTCCTTCTCTGAAATGACACAAAACAAGATCCATGAAGGTACAGATGGATGGCCTTCTTGTCCAACATCAGTGTTTGACCTCACAAGTGCTTGTCTGGAGAAGTCATGATGAAAAATACCAACAAAGACAGCTTTCAATGTTATGAAACATTGAAAGCTGTTATAGCAGGTGAAGAGTTTTGCCCAAAGACATGATGGAGCAGGATTTGAACCGACAACCCACCAAGTTGTGCGTGACAACGACAAAAAAAAGAGAATAACTATAAACTCAAACACACTGACGCATAGTCTGGTGCCAATGTAACTTTCTATCTAAAAGTGTAACTAAACGTCCCTGCGAAAGTATAACCCCGCCCCCAAACAATTTCTAGAAAAATCCAGGAAAAGTGGGTGGAGCCAAGAGACTGAGGGGGCGTGATCAAGTGTGGAGCTAAGCGGGCCTGTCAACCAAACTGTAGCGTCCTAACCAATAGGAAAATTTGACTGCAGAACTTGAACTACTGCAGAAATAAACACGTTTACACAAACATGCCACAATTTCCAAAGTAACAAAACATAGCACCCTTATGACTCTTGCTCTTAAAGCAAAAATTAAAAGCAATACTCACACTTGTTTTTTATTAAGAGTGAAATGTGTTGAATAAATTTCATTGCCACGGAAAGTTGTAGTAGTTTAAAGAGTTTAATTTTCCTTTGAAGATACCACTTTTTCTAAGAGAACGTCTATCGGATGAGAATGGCTTTCTTTGTTTGCTAGCCGAGTTTGACATGGCTGCCATGAAGTGCGATAATCCTCTGCAATGTGCATGTGAGGCATGGGGGGGGGGGATCTCGTCTTCTTGCTTGTTCTCTGCCTCTTTCTGTCCTGCCTGTCGGTGAATATCTCTGTTCGCATCATTCTTTCATGCTTTGTGAAGATGTGGGATGATTTCCCTCATACATTTTGTTTTCTGTGCAGATTCCAGGCATGAGTAATGAGCAAGTGTTGCGGTAAAAGAGTTAGTGGAGATTTATCATATGAAACATCTCATTAGGTAAAAGCTGAGGAGTGTAGAAAATAAATCCGGCTTTAAGTGACCAACGCACACCGAAACTACAGCTGCTGACTATAGAATTATGTTATAAACAAGTCCTTGCTTTCACAACTGAGAATAAACTCCAGCTTTCTGGAGGTAATAACTAGCTTACCTCTTTTCTCTCCTTTGTTTCTCTCACTCCCATCGATGTCAAAAATCTTCCACCCTCATCTTCTTTTGTCACTCAAGACCATCACCGACAACAGCCCGATGCGTCGCTCTACCTCCAGTCTGGTCCACGGGCGTTCAGGTCGTGGCGTGAGGCTGGACGACTACTCTCTGGAGAGGGTGGTGTCCGAGGAGGGGAGACACGGCGGCGGGCGCAGGCACAGGGACCGAAGTCATCGCACTTCACAGCGATCGCTGACCAGATACACAGACGCCGACACAGGTGACTCGGTTGACCACTCCTTTTTTAATTTAAGGATTAGCCGACATTAAATAAGTCATGCTGTGTCTGTTTGGGTTTTTTTTCAGTTATAGAAAGTGGAACATTAATCTTTTTGCAACTCCTTTTGCAGTGAAAAATGACAAGGCAGCAGAACTCTAAACACGTTGAATATTAAGTATTATCCTTAAGTTGTAAATGTGCAACTGCAGGATTTCCTATAATTAATTTCAGTTACAAAATTCCTACAAAGCACAATCACCAATTTCCATGTATTTTATGGGAACCGACATGAATTAGTGTGTAATTATGAACTATAAGAAAAATTACACATGATTTACATTTTTTACATTGGGGTGCACCGATAAATCAGACCAGATTTCCTTCATTTTGGGAGATTGGGAATCGGACGAAACTTTCAAGAGAAACAGATCTTATTTAACTCCACAAATGTCTGAGAATCAGACTAAATATAGCAACTCTGTTGCTATATTTAGCATTTAGCATTTTTTTTGTGACTTTGTTGCTATATTTAGCTTGTTTAGTGAATTTGTTGCTATATTTAGCAACAAAATAATTTGTATCTGTCAAAGTCAGAATCAGCAGGTCAGACTTTTCAAAAATTGTGAAGAGCCAGAAAGCTGCATTCACAGTGGATCTCTAACAAAACTATATGGTTTGCCTTTATATTCATGTATATTTGCCTTTACTCGGACACCAAAAACATAGAAGACAAAGAACACAGCAAGAAAAAGGTTGTAGACAGTGTTTGAACAAAGGCCACATCGGTATTAGACCCTTCAAAATCAATTTACGTGGCTGAAATGGTTCAAGTTTTTTTATAACGGTGGAACTGGTGAATAAGAGTCCTCTAATATGCTTGGTGGACATCCTGGGAGATCATAAAAGCTGGAATAGTTCTCTTTGAAATCCACTCGACTTCCTACTCCTTGTGGATTCCTGGATGTTCGGTGTTACTTTTATTTGCTTGTGCTTTAAAGTCTACCCTCTTCCTTCTGTGAATCAGAAAAAATGATCTTCTGTAAGAGCATCAAGAGTCTTTCTTCTGTGACTGGTGCCTGAACTAAAAGCTTTTGTAACCTTCATGTCTGACTTTGACAGGTATCCTATCTATTTCATGTCTAGGTCTGGGTACAGACCTCAGCACCACCACACAGTCAGGTGAGCTGCCTCCCAAGGAGCGCGAGCGGGACCGCGGGCGCACCAAGGACCGGCGTCATCACCACCACCATCATCGCCATCACAGCTCAATGGACAAGGAGCGCTATGATCGCCATGACTACCCACATAGACACCCCCAGGACCGCCACTGGTCCCGGTCCCCCAGCGAAGGGCCAGACGGGAGAGGTCACAGACAGGTGAGCTCTAAAGTCACCGAGATTTAACAACAGTTTACCAAAAACAGTCCCAAATAGTTTGTCTGCTAAATTCCCAGGCATGTGAAATACCTTGTATTTTTTTTTACCTAACAGAGTTCAGTTTAATATACAGCATGTTTTCTATTGTCCTCATTTTTTTACCAAACCTCGTCTTATGATGTTGTTAGCTATTCCATTTTTGTCATCTTGTAAACCCGTAGACTCAGACACAAAATTGGTACATTTGTTACGTTTCCTGGTAGCGTTGTTTGCTTTCACAAACCAAACCCTTTGAGCAACCTATTTACCTCCTTGCCTACAATGGCGCTGCACCAAGAACCACTGAAGGAGACGCTTTTTCCTTCACGAAATATAAACAAAAATTGAGTGGCAAGAGATTTTAGCAGTTGGAGGATTTCTCTTTTGTCTTTGGGAAAAGTCCACAACCTATTTCTCTTGCTGGCGTTAGACACGTGCATATCTTCATGTTGTATTTACCCAGAATGCCTTGCACAATAGTCCGCTCCTGCTTTTGGAGCAGTCTCCGGTCTACTTGCATCCACATATACATTCGTACCGCACCGGAGTTCACTTAAATCGAACCGAGACTTTTAGGTTGACCAGAGTTAGCTTTTTTTGGTCCACATTGTTAACACCTTCCCAAATGAACTGGACTGTCCAGGCAAATGAACTAGAGTTTGATTAAAGCGGACTAAACAGGGCTGGTGTGAAGTTGGATAAAATACTTAAACTTTAGGAATGTAACGGTACATCCAGGTTGTACACCCATTTGTGTGATTGACTCTCTGTGCAAGCTATATTTTGTAGCTGTGTTATGAACTGTTCTCTGACCGCTTCCCTCAGCTTCTTAAATTCCTGCCCCTAAATCCAAGACTCCCAATTGTTCCATAATCCAGGTTCAAAAATGTCTTGCAGCACAAAGACTGTTTTGGTTGGACAGGAGAAATACACAGAACTTACCCATGTTTCCTCCATTGATGATCATCAGTGTAAGAGTTAACAGTTATTTCCATGACCCTACATATGGATTTCAATTCATGTGTTTTCATGTTTTTTAAATTCTTTTTGTTCCTTTTTATTTCTTGGTCCTCTTTTCTGCAGTATGATGTTGTTAATTGCCTTCAATTTGTTGCTTGTTGACATTTTATCAAATTTTCTATATATCTTAATCTTATTTATCTTAATCTAATTCAATCTATTTCTTTTTATCTCTCTGTATTCATTGCTGTGTTCTACTCTGGTCTTGTTGCTGTGGTGTGTTTTGATTTTCCTTGTTTACATTTTGCTGTAGGGCAGTAGTTCGGTAAGTGGCAGCCCGGTCCCCTCCACCTCGGGGACCAGCACTCCACGGAGAGGCCGCCGCCAGCTGCCACAGACTCCTGCCGTCCCACGCCCGCACGTCACCTACTCACCCGCCGTCCGAAAGCCACTCTACGGCCCCCTGGGCCCTGGTCGATTGCGCTCCCCCTCCCCTCGACACTTCTCTCCGCCGGACCACGACCTGGGCTACCACCACCGGACACCGTCACGTCACGCCTCCCCGCACCACGGCGGCTCCTCGTCCAGGCACGGCTCGCCTCGCTCGCCTCGGCACCAATCGCCACACTCGCCGCTCCACGGGTCACCTCGGTCTCCGCACCGGAACCGCTGGAGCGGCCCCCCGCCGGGGGACAGCCTGGAGGGTGACGGGCCCTTCTATGAGAGGGATTACGAGTATGAGCGGCATCATGAGCCTCCCGCCTACGAGCAGAGCCTCTCCCATGGCAACCCTCATCCGCATGGTGGAAACCCTCACCCACACCCACGCTCACCAAGGACTGCTCGTCACGGGCCCCCGCCGCCCCCTCACCCTCATCCACGTAGGGTTCCTAATGGCTACCGTTCATCTTCACCTTCCCCGCATAGGAGGGGACCGCCAGGGGCACCGCACCCTCACCACAGGCCTCCCCATGCCAGAGGGCCCCGCAAGGGCCTACATGAACCTTATAGTGAGACGGATGAGGATGACTGGTGCTAGCGACGGCATGAGATGCAGACAGCAGAAGATGATAAGAACCATCACCTCCAGTGCTCTGGCACATATGTAAACTTTGAACAATGTGATGGTAAAGTGTTGGAGAGCCCCTCTGCTCCCCCTTTAGACTCTAAAAAAAAAAACGATGCAAGGGTGGAGGTAGAGGGGCAGTGGTGCTGCTAGGAGTCTTTTACACATTTTACAGAAAAATCAAATCTTTGACAAAGCAGCACGTGGTTATGCTAATCTCGAGAAAGTCTGGAGAACTTAGTAGGCAAGGCCAGGGCACAGGTTAACCTCTGCCTCTCAGAACTACAGTTCCCACGACCAGCCTACACCATTGAGGTCTAGGCTAAAAGGGAAAAGAGAGTCGAGGGAACAGAGATCCAAGGAGGAGCATGAGGTTCTAAAACAATGTGACGGGATCGTTTCAAGGCCTAATAGGCACTTTGCTCGGACTGGCACCTGACTGCTTAGGTATGCGCAAACTCTCACTGGCCGGACTACTTCAGAAAACAGAAAATTAGCTGAAGTGAGGAGTACACCGCTTAGACTCTGCTCTAAGACAGACACGTTTAGAGAGAAAAAAAAATTATGTAATAAAAAGCCAGGATCCCCCCCACTAACCCTTACATGCCAAGCTATGCCTCCAGAAAATGAAACTTGAACAATGAAGAAGACAGTAAAACTTTACATGACAGTAACAATTTAAAAAAAATAAATAAAGGGAGTACTTTTATTTTATCTTTATGATCTCTCTGTGTCCAAGGGGACAGAACCTAGGAAGTTCCGCCTATACTGCAAAACCCAGCCAATCACAGCGCTGGCTGATGATATTCGATGAGTTTTATCATCTCTGTTTACTGTTAAGGACTCACTTGATGGGGGATGGAACTGCTGTGACATCACTTCCTGTCCAGACGGCTGCAGACGCAAAGCGGTGACGTCCAACGTGGGCTTCACTTCCTGGAAAAGACGCACCGGGAGGACAGGCCCAGGTTACTGGAGAAGGGGATTGGTCACTCTGTCAATCCTTTTCCTGCTCTATTGATCAACCCAGCATACAGAGAAACGGGGACCTGACAGAAAATGACATCACAGATATTGGCGGGTGGCGGAAAGGAGGGATGGGGGGAAAAAAAAAAGAAAATCCAGACTAATTTCTTCAGTATTTCTTCTGTCGATTACTTCTTGTTCTTCTTCGGACATTCGGAGCTTGGTTCTTCTGTTGCATTCGCTCAGCCTCCTTTGATCTTTTTCAGAGTTCAAAAATCGATGGAAACCTGCATGATTGATATAATCCATACTAGAGAGGAAATCTAAGCGGTGCAGGCAGGAGTGGGACCAGGGGGCTTTACAGGAAACTTTAACTTTTAGGTTCACAAAAGAAGTTGTCTTCTTTTCAGACTCTCTCTCTCTCCCTTTTTTTTGTCTGACTCAAAAGTCGAGTCCTTTTTTTAAAGATTTGTTGTTTTGTTTTTACCTGAAACAGACTTTAACAGATTGACAGGTTTTTCACTTGTCTCAGTTTTCTGTTGAAAACTCAGCTTCAGCAACCTGGCAAAGAGACGATCAAAAGAAAGTGAAACGTTTACAGGGTCATGCTGGTGTCCTGTCTTTTGAGAAACACACACTTTTGAGAGAGAGAGAGAGCGGACAGAAGGAAACTTCTACCACACTTACGTTGCTATTGTTGATGATAACAGAAATGAATAATGATTTAATTTCATTAATGTCAAGGCAAATGAGTGACAATGATGATACTGGTGACGATTGACTGAATGTTAGAACCGTTGATGTTGACTTGCTGTCATGTTGATTGGAGTTCTGATATGCCGTGTTCATCTAGTTTTTTTTGGGGGGGGGTTTCCATCCCTTATGTTGGTATCCCGTGCTTAGTGATGTCTACCGGGTTCCTGATAACCTTCGTGCAATATTTTGTATTTTTTTGGGAAATGATGGTTTTACGAACATTCACTCGGCGGAGTTGCGTGTTGTAACACAGCTCTAAGCAAAGATGCATTCTCTATCCAGGATAGTGGAGGGCAGAGGTCAGGGGAGCCTCAGTACCTGTCCTGCAGAGACCCGTAGGGTCTCATCAAGCCAACCCAAAGATCAGTAATGTTTAGAGTGAAGGAGTACAACATATTGAGAATGTGAAAGCTGATTTTACATGTTTCTTCTTCTTCTTCTAGGGTTGACATCGTCCAACTTATTGCCCAAAAAAAAAAAAAAATCAATGAATCTCAAATCCTTTTTGTTTGTTTGTTTTAGTTTTATAGTTTAACTGTGGGGTTAGTTGCCAGCACTGAAAGCACAGCATTGGTGGTACAGGGTTGGCGTCAGTCAGTGTTTGAGACGGTGTTTTGGCCACTAGAGGGCAGTAATCGGCACCCATTTTTCCCCTTTCACTGGAAGGTGACCTTTTTGGCCACATCCTGATCTCTTGCCATCCTGCAGTCGACTTTCCACTTCTAATAAATAAGTTGTAATAAGCATAAATCCGATTCTTCGTCAGGAAACACTGATACGCCCTGAGAGCTGCCGTATCTTTTCATTCGTCATTCCATTTTCCCATCTGCCCTTCCTTCGGCCCTTTCCATGAAGGTACCCCGGCCCAGTTCAGTGACTTTGTAGCAAATCGGAATCTTTTGCTGCCAAAACAAGAAAACATTTTAAAAAATGCTTTAGCAACCAACTTTTTTCTCATCTCGCTTGTTGTCAATTCATTTGCTTTAACATCTGTTCGTTTCGCTTTTTAAAGATCAACATTACACCACAGAAGAGACATACCTTGGAATAATATTTTAACCCCTTATGTTTTGAGGGATGACAGTTATTGAATGATCAATAATTCTAGACTAAAAGAATAGAGCATAGATAGACTTAGTTTATTACCTGAAGATGAATATAGATGTAATGTTCTAGATGTAGTTATAGATAAAACACAAAGTATAAATAGAGTTGCAGATGTTTATTTATTTTGCGTACTAATGCTACTTTTTTCACGCAAATTGCAGAAATCCGAGACAAACCGCAGCACAGACACATTTTGACTCTATGCAGACTTTATTTACATCTCCAGAGGGGACCCTGCAGCCCCGCAGAGCTGCAAAAACAAATCCATCAAACAGGAATCGGCACGTAAGAGATGACGTAAAGACTGACACCACGTTTTCACCTCGTCACGCTACGTTGCATCCACAGTGAGGTTTACTTTTCACGTACATCTGTTGCTGCTTCTCTTTTTTCCCGTGGCGGATCAGTTCCGCCTGATTCATATTTCTCTGCTTTCGTGAAATTATTTGCCTCCGGGCCGTGATTCTTTTTTTTTTCAGCATAGCATGGTGAATCGGATCGGCGACGGGGCTTATGTTTTGTCAGTTTGGTGGAAGCGAAGGGGTGCTTACCATAAAACCTTCTGTCCTCATCATCCAAGAAGTTACAGCAGGTGAGGATTGTTCTCCAAAGCCCCCTACAGAGCCACAGTGCCTTCTGTATCTGAGTCACATTCATCACCCCCCATTAGCCCCGACCCACCTGCCTCCCCAGTCACAGTTGCTCTCGTCAGTAACCCCTTGCCCCCTCCTTGTGTAGTCGACGTAATCAACCACGCTACGCCTTAAGATCAAATCTCACCGGCTCCCATGCTAGCATTCAAAACGGGGAGTGTGACGATTTTGAGACTGGGCCACGGTCAGGAAGCAAGTCGAGAGACTAGGCTAGATGCACATTCAGAATGGGCTGAACTATTTAATATCTCCCATTCAGGCACTCAGTTTTGTAACAGCTACCAAAATAAAATAAAAATAAAACCCTCACAGTTTCAATCTGAGCCTTGCGGTTTTTGACTTTTGAAGACTCAATGGCCATCGTCTCCAGAACCCGCTAGCTGGCTAGCCCCTTTTGGCTTCGGCATGGCTCCAGTTTATGTCTGTCCCGCAGTTGTCCTGTGTACAGTTTCCTGATGATGTACTTAGAGGTTTACAGAGGTGCAAAGCTCTTTGCTTACTTCTCAGGTCCCTCTAGAGCTAGGTAGCTAGTTAGACCACGAAGGGAAGAAACCGCTATAGAACAGGCAGCTCCCTGTTTGAGATATTGTATGGTTTTTACTTGGCATGGTATCTTGTTGTTGATCTCACCCCTCTCCTTTCACCACAAATACATTGTAACACACTTCAAGCTCTTACATTTCCATCTATAGCCTGCAGAAACACCGCCAAAACGACACAACTTTCATTTTGGCTCCACTCGCTCGTCCGGAATTGTAACAGCGGATCCCAAAAGGCAGACACACAACATTGCCCCTGTGTGAAAGCATGTTGTGTGTGAGTTTTTTCCAAAACACTTATCCCATTAGTTTGGGAAAAGGCAAACATCTAATATTTTTTGTCTGTTTTTATAGTATCTAATTGCTTTGTGAAACACAGTTTAGGGGGAAATGCAATGTTGTTGGGTTTTTTTCTCAGTCATTTCTTTGTCTGCTTTCTGTCACTCTTTACTGTTAATATCTGAGTAATCTTTCTTTTTTAATTTCTTCTTCCCCATGGGATGAAGGGAAAAATTAACAAGCATACCACCCATCCGCTCAATCGGCTGTGAAATTGTGTCAGTGGGTCATTTGTAAGGTAACGTGTTGACAAAAACACAAAAAGGGCTCTCTTTTAAAAAATAAAAAAAAATACACTACACAGTGGGGATTAATGTACAGTAGTGCTGCCAAAAGTTGTGCTTATGTAGCTAAAGCCACGCTGAGGTCTGCCCTTGTACAGCACTGTATGGGTGTGCATGCGTGTGTGTAAGGAGGCGGGACATTGGAGCGGGGGCCAAAACAAGACGAGTGGCTGATGTTGTGGGGGGGTGGGGGAAAATGTTTCGGGTGGAGGGTGGCTGCTTCAGGTGGAAGCGGCAGCAGAACTTTCAGTGATGTTGATACACAATTTCACAATGGCACCAGACCACTTTTCAAGCTCACGCTCAAGTCGCCATTTTTCCACCATCACCTGATACTCATCTACTCCTACTTTGACAGGGGCGGGGCTACGGCTGTGACAGGGAGACGTTTTACTCTGTGACTGCGTGTGTGTGGGTGTGTGTGTGTGTGTGTGTGCGTGAGTCGACATGTGTTCGTTATGGTCACGTTTGCTAAGGCTGAAACTGTTTAATCAAGTTATATTCTCTGTTCACACTAACGGAGATGTTGAAAAAACAAAGTAAAAAAATAATAATCTGAGATTCTTTTTTGGGGGGGAAATTAAGCTTTAATATGGACTAGATATATAGAATGATGTAGAAACCCACCTTGCGCTGGTAATACACCAATATTGGAGGATTTGATGGGAATCTTTCTCTTTCTCCTCACTGTCACCATTAAACTTTAAAATAGAAACTCAAGCCATTACTGACTGAAATTAGTCTTTTAAGCCTGTTTTCTTACATTTTCTTCTAGGACAATAAATGTATATCCTAGATGGACAAAGTGGGTGTGATCGGTACAAAATGTGCATGACGGGAAAGAGTTGTATACAAAACGACCAAAATCACGCAGGGTCTGAAACTGCCAGTTGATGAGAATAGCAGCAGTTTCATTAGCTTAGCACTGCTTCTGGATGAGCCTCTTGTTGAATGTAACGCACTTGTATTAGGATTTTTTATTTTTTAACTAAATGCCAATACATTAATGTTTTTGGAAATAATAAAGACTTTAGTTTTGAATATTCACAGCAGATCTGATCTGATTTACCAAAGCTAAGCTAACATTGGTGCTTTAGCTAAACAGCTAAAGCAGCTTTTTACTGCTTTAGCTGTGCCCAGGGTTGGATGCACCGCTTTTGTATTACATTGTTTTTTTTTTTAATTATTATTATTATTTGTACTGGTTGCCAACTCAAAATAAATGCCAATACAGTTTTTTTTTTTTTCAGAAATAATGGAAAAGCGTTAATTTTAAGCTACATGTTCACAGCAGATCTGATCTGATTCACAAGTGCTAAGTTAACATTTTTGGAGGGAATTTTCTATAGCATAGCACGGCTTTAGCTGTGTCCTAAATTAAATGCGTTTTTTTTTTATTAAATATGAATACAACAATGTTTTTTTGTTTTGTTTTTTTTACAAATATTGAAAAAAATCTTAATTTTAAGCTAAATACTCACAGCAGCTACAATTTGGGGATTTTTATGTATAGCCTGAACTACACTTTTTTTTCCCTAATCGCAGCTTGCGTTAAAATGTAACCAATAGTTTATAAAGCATATTTTAACATTGAAAATACACACAAATTCTTCTCCAACAAATACAAAATTTTAACTTAACTTCTAATGATACATTTTAGAAAGTAAGTAATTTTTCACCCCTAACCAGGGAAATGTATCAGCTGTTTCACTTTTTAATTTATTTGATTAATGGCCTAATTGATTAGATGTTTCAGTCCTTATTGTGTGAGTGATGTGTGCCAGTCCGTTCATTATCATGCATGTCTAAGTGTGTCGTCACACCATCAGCTGCAGAAGGTAACCCTCAGTGCCTTACACTGTACAGGACATGATGACTCTCTCCACTCGTGGTTATCACTGCATCATCATCTCCTCTGTTTCTCACCCTTACTCATTCCCTCACCGGATGGGTAAGAACTGTGTGGTTGTGTGTGTGTGTGTGAGTGTGAATTTGTTTATAATACCTTGTGAGGACCATTTTCCTGACAGATACTACGTTGTGGGGACCGAAGCCTGGTCCCCACAAGGGGGGACGTTGTTTTTGGGTCAGGGGTTAGATTTAGTTCTAAGGTGTGAATTGAGTTTTGGTTAGGGTTAGGTATGTAATGATTAGGCTTTAGAAATGAATGGAAGTCAATGGAAAGTCCCCACAAAGATAGCCACGCAAACGTGTGTGTGTGCGTGTGTTGGTGGATGTGTGAAAGAATGAACTGTGGGGGAATTAGTTGATAATCTTGTGATGTGTCTTACTCATCCTCTCACCATGTCTCATGTCATCAGATGTACATTTTGGCTCTGTAATTTATGTGTAGATATTCCATAAAGTTTCTGGAAAAACTCCACTGTGTTCATTGTCAGTAATTCTGTTCTGCTGTCTCATTTAATTTCCTCATTCCCACTCCTTACACGTTCTTCATGTTATACCATTTGTGAACACTAGGTAGCAGGATTAAGCTTTTTTTTTTTTTTTTTTTTTTTTTGTCATCATCAGTGAGACATAAAAGACTGAGTGAGTTAATGCCTGTCTGTGTGGGTGTGATTTCTCTGTGAGGGTTTGTCTGCAACGTGACTATGTGTTTCTTGCACTTTGTGGAGCCAAAAAAAAATGCTTTAGAACTGATAAATATGGGCATTGGTTTATTTACCTGCATTTTTGGGGCTCTAGCACTCAGAAATCATTCTATATATAAAAAAAAGTAAATTCAGATTTTTGTTTTGAGAATTTCTTGAGCTACATGTTGCAGGCATTTATATCATTATTTATTTATTTATTGCAAACTGCCTTGCACTTATTGAAATAAAGGCCTAGTCCACACGTAGCTGGAAATGTAGGAAAATGAATACATCCTTATGCGTTCTGGCCTTTCATCCACACAAAAAATCTAATATCGTTAAAAATTATTTATAAAAACTCTAAAATGGAGATTTGAAAAAAACTTCCTATTTTTGTTTGCGCATGTACATGGGTGAAACAGAGATTTACATCTACGACAAATAATGCGTCAAAATATCCACATATAGCATACGATTCCCAATCGACCCTGTCTTGTGTTTTCTTATCTTTATATTCTAATACGCTATTTAAAAGTAGTTCGACATACACATCCGTCCAACTTCCTGCCGCCATGTTTAATTCCCAACGAGGTTTTTCAGATGTAGGTTTTAGCTTTGTGCTACACTGCCCCCTATATGTTTGGCTTGTTAAAACAACGCTCACGTTTAGATTTGAGTGCATTTGTGTGGATGAAAACTTTTCCGAAACCAGTCCCGTGTGTACAATATTTTTTTTTAACAACATGAGATATTATATTTTTAATAGAGATCCAGCGACATGTGTGCAAGGCCTTAGGGTTAATACTTCTGATCCGATCTATGAAGCAACAAGTTTGGCTGTGTAAACTTTATGCGAATGTTTACAGTGTCTCCTCCTGTCGCCTCCGTATCTCTGAAGGGCCTCTCTCCATTTCCATTTCTCTCTCTACGTCTTTCATCCTTAATTTTGTTTTCTCTGTTTGTTTCCACGAGCTCGCCCGAGACAAGTTGCTTCGAGGGATTTTATCCTTAGCATTTCCTTCTCAAAGACGCCACAGGCAGATCTATTTAAAAAAAAAGAAAAGAGAAAATACCTGAAAGTGCCAAAAGTTTTCAACAACAGATCATATTTATTCGTTTTCCTGTTCGTGAAACTATCAGACTTAACATGTTTTGTCTGCCAATATTTTAGATAAACTGGGGAATAAACTTTTTAAAGAAAATAGTTTGAGATAGCCAAAATCCACCAAAAATGATGCTAAGCCAGAAAAAAGTGAAAATCTTCCAGAGGAAATTGTTCGAAACATACAACTTTTGAGAGAGAATTGAATAACAAAGGCTTCCTACAAATTGTCAAACATTTCAAAGGACTCAAGCACAAAGTAGTGTTTCTTGTGCAGAGATGCAGCAGGAGGAACTCCCTGAAGCAACTGCGAAGCATCCATCTCATTTTAAAGCATACATCCAACGCTCGGGCCAGTAGAAACCGAACCAGTGCCACACTAGAAAAACCATACAGGATTCATTCAGCAAGTTAAGGGGGTGTGGTGGAAAATGAAAAATACAAGCATAAATGGCAATTTAAGATAAAAGAGAAGTATTTAATTACAGATTTGCATGTGCAATGTGCATGCCACTATGTGGGATTAACAAATCAACTTCAGGAACTAAAAAAAAATGAAATTAAATATAAAGAAAAAAGGATATATATGTAAAAATATATATATATATAGAGATAGATGTTTTTAAGAGCAATGTGTTTCTTTTTCTTCTATTTTTAAAAACAAAAAATGTGAAAAATCTTTGCAAAAAAAAAAGAACAAAAATATATAATAAAAAAAAACAATGACAAAAAATGGAAATGATTTTGGTGATGAAATCAAAGAATGTTTGTTTGTTATATTTGCCAGTTCTTTCACTGGGAGGGGAGGTAAACTGGGGGGCAACAACGTTAGATAAGACTTTCAATAACCTTAGGAGGGGGGTGGGAAAAAAAAGAACAGAGAATTTTAAATAGCGGAACAATGCATACATAGCTTTTCTTTGATGAAAAACAATTCCCTTTGAGAGTAAAGAGTTGCCTGAACCTGAATCTGGTGATGTTATTCCCATTTATTCTGGCTATGAAGTCCCTTCTTTTTCTCCCTTTCTCTGACCATCTCTTTCTCTTCCTCGGTTTCTTTCTCTATCCTGCTGTTTCTAAAAGTGCATTTTGTAATTTAAAACTGAATTCTTCCTAAAGAACCAGAATAAACCAGAGAGAATGCATTATACCCATCCTTCAGTCTGCTTCTTTTGTCCAACCCCCGAACACTCTTGCACGTTTAGGATCGGACACGACAGCATTTATGTGGTTTTGCTGGCAGTCTTCACAGATTTCTAGAAGATTTGAGCACCTGTTATTGTTCATTATGAGGAAATTAGGTTTTTCATAATTTCATGAACTAATTTGAGCCGCTGCTAAACATTTAGAGGGCAGTCTAAACGATTTGGATCGGACAATAAATTGAACTTTACTTATTTGTGCATTTGTACACTTTCTCCTTTTCAACTGTGCCCAACCATGTTAATTATAGTGTAGTTATGTTCATCTCTATACCCAAAGTTAAGGAATATAGAAATAGATAAAAGAAAGACACCAAAAGTTGCAAATATTTTAGTGTATCATACCAAACGTTTGCTTTTCTGCATAACACAATGAGCAGTAGTGATAGCTCAAGACTCCATCTTAAATATGAGCTCATAAGGTGGAGATTTATATAGCAATTTGTCCTTTGAGGAGAAAGAAATGTTGCATGAGAGCAGGAGCTTGAAGAGCTAATGAACCGGCACCCTACCGGGGGAATTAAAAAGCGCATGTGACGACCCAGCCTTCTGCAGATTCAAGATGAGGAAAAAACTCTGCCAGAGTAGAGCCAAGTATAAATTCTGCTTCGTCCCTTAGCCGTCAATATTACTTTAATTTATTGTCATTCTACAGTAGACTGTACAACAAAATTAGTAGTACAGCTGTTCTTATTGCATTTATAAGCAAACGGTCAAAACATATAAGACTGGTGTGATCTGGGGGGGAAAAGTCTCTGTGGTGGGCAGGACGATCGGGAGCTGGAGATTTCATGGAGCTGCTTTTCATTCAGCCTGTTGATGGAGGATCCAGCGTTTGTGACGAGTCGGAGCAGCAGGAGCAGGTTCTGGAGGGGTGGTTCATGAGCATCCTCTGCAGAACTCACCGGCCGACGATTCTCTCAGAGTTCGACCGTAATCCACGTGGAACCTGGTGGTCCAGACGACACCTCCGGATGAAACGAGTCTGGTGGAAGTCTCTCATCACATCAACATGGCATCAATGTCCCTTCTCCAGCAAAATTGCTCCACAATTATGTTTAACTTGACCGGTTGTAAAGAGAGTTGAAACCTGTTGCGCCCGTTGCGTCCTTGCAACTGCGCCATGGAAATTGACAAATGAATAATTAACGGTTAAATATATTTAAAAGAATAACTGAGTGATAAATTAAGCTTTCAAAGTTCCAGCACATTCTCAGAAAATCCGCCCGTTCATATGCGCAACTTTTCCTGTTGCCAAGAGAGCTGAAGCCGCTGTGTCCGTGCACGCCGCCATTTGTAGTTTTAAACAATATCAGTACTACATTTGGTCCTTCAGTGGTTGCATAAAACACAGCATCAGTGAATGGAAGCAGCTGGAAATGTTACATTTCTCCACGTGTTTTTTTTAGATGGGAGCATTTCAGTATGGTAATGTATCTGTAGTTATTTTACAGACGTCGTGATGCTGTTTGTACTCATGTTTGAATTTAAATGGAGAAGCAATAGGCTGCTAAATAAGGTAGGCAAGTATAACCCTTGGTTCAGCCTGTTTCATTTTTGGTAAATTGTTGGTTGTAAAGTAGTATTTTGTTTAGTTTTCTTGTTTGTAATGTTGTTAATTTGCCAAAATAAAGAGAATCTGAACCTGAAGGTGCCCCCAAAAAAAGAAACAACGGACAACTAAAAGAAAATTGTTAATTTGGTACATGCACTCAAATTAAGTTTATCCAAGGAAATATACTAAGTCCATTTAGTTGTCTTGTTAAACAAACGTCAATAAGTAAGTTTGACAAACTTAATTTTATTGCATGTAACAATTCAGTGCAATTTCTAAATCAAAAACTTCTGCTCTTTCTGAAACTCTGCCTTCAGGAAGTCATTTCATGGCTTCCCTGCTATCATTTTAGCAAAGTTTTTAGCAGCATTGCACTGAGAATTAGTTTGTATGATGAGCTCAGCAGTTCCACCAAGTGTTTGCTAATTGCTCCTGGCTAGTCTGAAGGAGCTGAGTGGAGAGTGGTTCTCTGTCAGGCGGGAGCTCGGAAACTGCAGCTTCAAGGAGGAGCTTCATCATTGAAGGTGGGGCTACGTCCACCCAGGCGCTTTGCACAGCTGAATGGTTGCCATGGTTCACTAAAGGATTTCTCAAACATGCATGAAAGAAACAAAGCAACACTCTGGGTATGTTTCTGATGAGGGAAAAACATGTAATGTAATGTCGATTTAACATAACACTGCCCCTTTATCTGTAAAACAAGCCACATGAAATGATGAATATTGTTATTTTAAGGCCTTATGGTTGGTTGAGTTTTATGCATGTAACAGAAGTTTTAGAAAATGCAAATGTAAATATTTTTGCAAAAAAAAACTGACTCTGCCTCCAGTTTGTCTCTGTGTTTTGCGCTATGTCACTGTTGTGAACAGTCTGTGGATGAATGCGTCTCACCTGCACATTCATGTACAGCCTTCTACACGTTCCCCTCAGGTCTCATGTTTGTGGCAACCCCTCCCCATTCCTACTTTATTCATCGACCCCCCTTCTTTTAATAACTACTGAATCAATATGTCCTCCTCCTGTTCTGTTCCTGACCTGTCCGCTCCGCACCCACTCAAACATACACTCAACCCACACTAAGAGCATGAAAACACGCAAACGTGTTCAATTTGATTTGACTGAAAAGATAAAATTATCTGAGCTTGAAGGTCACTAAAAGCATTACCTCGAGCCATTAGACTGCCCACGGCACCATTCACACACCATCAGATGTTTCATGAGCCCCGTCCTTCTGCAGCTCTGTCCTAAAATAGTCTCCCCCTACATTTTAAGCTGCCTGTCGGCATCAGTGCATCACTTCCTGTCTGTGCCAGCTTCGCAGCGGCCACACGCAGTCAAATACACTCCCACGTGGACATCAACATCATCGTTTACATTCATAACAAGTTAATCTTCTACCGAAAGAAAACATCAAACGATTCACAAACTCCATTCTCATGTATTATCTCCAAATAATTAAGCAAGGACAACAATGCTGGCAACGTCCTCTCCTTCCCCGGATAAACACACAAGTCAATGATACAACTTCAGCAGAAGATTACTTCATGATCATTGAGTCTCAAAATAAGGTCAAGGTCATTCACAAAAAGTCTTTTAGATTTGCATTTTCTTTGTCAGGAAAATTACATTTTTAACTCAGTGATGTTAATAAGGTAACATTCATGCAAACTGAATATAAGCTAATTCAAAGACTAAAAGGTTAAGACATAAATCTAGCTTGCCAAGCTTCGTTAGCATATATGAATTTTTCTGTTAAACCAACATCCCAGGTAAGAGATGCAATATATACTGAATGTAGGCATTGCTACAAAATTTCACAATGCTACTCAAACGTTGCAGCAGCAACGCAGTAAAAACACTTGATCTCATGCTGCACTATGCAGACGCTCTGTCTGCACTGGTAAAGATTTACGGTGTTTTCATCACCTTCTTTTCAACTCAGTAAGATGTGAAATACAACTGAGAATGGAGTGATGACTCAGACCCGAGTAAGCTATGTTGGGAAAGTCTCTTTGTAAGCATCGTGTGTTTCATTTACTTTCATGTACAGCTACAGGAATGTGTTTTGCTTTCATTTTTTTTAGCGTAGCAAATTATCAAGGAGTGTATCGCCTTTGTTACTATAAATAGTCCTTTATGGAAACCCCTCTGCTGTCTGATTTGAGCCTCCGTGCTCCGAATCACTTTTTTCACTCCCAATACCAATATCTGAGGTTCAACATCGGCTGATGCCAGTACAATGCAGAAAAGCAGCGCTGAATTGACTTAAAATGTTTCTGTTTTTTTTTTTTTTTTTTATGAAGGCATAAATATGCTGAATTACAAATTTGTTTCCTAACTCTGCACCACTACAGCACACTTAAATGCATCAGTATCTACACAAGCTTGGTCAAGCACATAAAAACAACACAACTTTAATTTGTTCAGTCAGTGCAAATAGGAGTATAACAGTCAATGTAAGATAAGTAATAAGCTGAAACTGACCAAAACAACAGGTTGGCTACCTTGGTCAAACATGTAAAAAAAACTTTCAAATGGTTCAGAAAGTGCAACTATAAGTTTAGAATTAGACTCAATAGATTGGGCTCAGTGTTACCAATTCCTGATTTAGGATTTTTTTTCAATATTGGGACCAATACAGATATTAATACGGGGTCGTGCATCTCTAGTAGGAATCAAAATTCACCCAATAAGACCCTTCCTTTAGGTTCAACCTTCAATAGCTCATGATAGTGCTTAACTTTTTAATTAGCATAGTTGAAAGTTTTTAAATGTTCTTTTTGTAGTATTGAAAAGTTTAGAGTAAATTTCACATTTGTTTCATTTTAGATAGTTGGTTGCAAACATACATCACTTGATTGCTATGAAATATAATTATTGATTTTATTGGTGATTTTCATGTATTTTAACTGAAAATCTTTTTTTTTCATTCTAATAGAATTTGAAATCCAGATGAATAGAGTGCTACTTTAATGTTTATAAAAAAAAAAAAAATAGCCAGGAAATTAAAATAGATTCATTTTGAACAGCTGCTTCTCTAAGAATAACTTTGCTACAATGTTATTCTAACTATACAGTAATTTTTATACAGTTGCCACAACAGACACAATTTTAGGACCACCTCATAAATAATTTGATTCTGAAACAATAACCATGGATTCTGCTACCTTTTAATATGCATCATTTGTTTACATTTTAATGCCTCTTTAAAAAAAAAAGAGTGTTTTGTTGCATAAGATTGGCGGTTTAATGCAGCGATAAAATGTGTCTGCACCTACGCACATCTGCACCCAGCTCCTCTGTTCGTCACGCTGTTGTTTATCTGCCTCCATCGCAGGCAGGACCTCGGCGGTGGATGGATGAATGCATGCATCTTGTGACATTTCCGGTCCTGTTCTTTTTTTAGCTCCGAAGCTGTCAGAGTTCCACGTCACTGCGACTGTCTGGCCTCTGCACTCTGCATCTTAATCATGCCGCCCTCCCCCAGCCTCTCTTTTGCAGGATCTGGGCAGGGAATTTGTTGCTGGAAACACAATAAGAATTGAGGAGAAGAATATTTTTCCTATGCGGGGGGATGTTGGAGGGTTTTTTTTTCTCCTATATGCATGTGTATATAATAATCTAGAAATTTAGAAATGAACAAAAGGGATAGTAAAATGTGCATTGTGAATTTTTATTAGAACCTTGAATTTTGAAGATGTTTGTGCAACAATCGTTATATTGTGCATTATAACTCCACATTATGAATGAAAAGCCTACAGAGGTCAGTCATACTTTTCTGTCTCTCTAGAGGAAATCATTTTTTTTACTGCATCTTTACAAACAGATTGTTCACTTAAAACATCTCCAATGTCCTGAGACACTTGCACGCTATGAGATTGCTAATGTTGCATCACCTGTATGCGGGAATGTTCTCTTTGGCAGCATATGTGGCATAATCCGTAGCTACAATTTGTTGCCAAGAAAATGCATTGTTTGATCCAAGACTGCAATTTCCAGCTATTTTATGGTTTTGCAGACCTACAGCTTCTTTCACAAAAACATTTCCGTCATAAATGCTGGAAGGCGCCTCTAATCATCGCCTAACAATGTGTGAATCACAAAGGGAGGTGAAATTATTCCACTCAGTTGTGAACATTCAGACATGAAGGTGGCAGCGCAGGATGTAGCACTGATGTTAGGGCTTCCTATAAAATTTGTGTTGGAAGTTTCTCCATATCATTCTCTTAAGGTGTGGACCCTCAGCTATTAAGAAACAGTTGCTTGCTGAAGGCGTGGCCTGGATGCCTCCCTGGTGAGGCGGACCGGGCACATCCCACCGGTGGGAGGCCCCGGGGAAGACCCAGGACACGCTGGAGGGACTATGTCTCTTGGCTGGCCTGGGAACGCCTTGGGATTCCCCCTGAGGCGCTGGAACAAGTGGCTGGGGAAAGGGAAGTCTGGGCCTCCCTTCTTAGACTGCCTCCCCCACGACCCGAACCCGGATAAAGCGGAAAAAGATGGATGGATGAGGCGTGGACTCTTGAAGTTTTAAATATTAAACAAATCGCTAATGTTTGCCCATGAAGTATTTGGTGTGCTAGTTCGGTACTATGAAGCTAATTAATTGCCTGTGCTGTAAACAACCATCCTCCACAAGAAAGAGAGAAGTGCCGAGCCAAACAAGGCGACTGGAAGTGTGACCAACATGGACTGAACGGCTTTGTTCACTTCCTCCGTTGAAACTGCTAAAACTACAGATGCACTGTAATTCTAAAGCAGCGCAGAAAATCTATGTCATTGTTCACAACTTCTCTTTCTGTACGCTGTACAGTACATGATTTTGAGACAAAAAGGCGATTACAACACGTTTCAACAAACCTTTAATGGAAATCTAAATTTTTTTGTACTCAGTCTCACTGCAACCATCATTTATAGAACCACCTTCGGCTATAAATACACCTTCCATCCCTAGAGACTGTTTTGCTGATTCGTCATCGCAAGATAGCTCACGATTAGTCAGACGGGAAGGATAGCATCTGTAGAAAAAAACTATTCAAGCTTCTCAATTGGATTTGGGTCAATCCAAGTATTTTGAAGCCTCTACTAGGTTACCTGAACATTGCCCTGTAATTGCTTTTTGTTTGAACAGTGTTCGATGAGACAATTTAGAACCTAACTCTGCTTGAAACTCCTTTACAACTTTATCCCTAACATTATTGCTGCTTTCTTGGTCTTCGTTCTGCATTTTATCCCCAAATGTTCTCTGAGAAACTCCTGAGTCCTTCACAGAAGAGCAACATTCATACAGGATTACACACAGTTGGTGTCTAATTACCAATTCCATGGCCTCCGAATGCAATTGGGTGTTTTGGGTCTTATTTCCGGGTGAGAGTTTTTACATTTTTATTGTTTTAAAAATCTATAAACCATGCAACCTTTTCTCACCACTTTATAGTAGCGTGCCGCTTTCTGTTTGTCTATAACATGTAAACCAAATAAAATACGCTCAACGTTTGTAGATGTGACGGAACAAAATGTGAAAAGATTCAAAAGGGATAAATGCTTTCGACAGGCAAAGTAACTATTTGAATACGTAAGCAGAAATAGTCTGCGGTTCTTTTGAATCCATTCAAAATAAATGTGTATTGAATATTTTCACACCCCTGAAAAAATACAATCACGTATTTAGTGATTGTCTGCTTTAGCTTGTTGAAGCCTAAAGCAGATGGAAAGCTTTTTTGTTACTAGGAGCTGCAGCAGTAAGAAATGTGCAATTACCAAGCCAGCTAGCACATAATAGAGAGAGGAAAGTGACAAATTGGTCTGTGAAGTGTTTTACTATGATTGCTTGAGGAAGACTAGTTATAACACATGCAGAGAACATACAAGAGAGGCTTCTTGTTTTCTTGCGGAAGTGTCCCGAGATGGAGAGACGGAAGAAAAAATAACAAATCCCCATCATCTTTCCTGCAAGGAACATTTTCACCTCCGTTCATGAGCTGATCATTCCATTAAACCACAGGGAGACGTTGAACTCGTCCACAGTGGGCCTCTTTTCAAAACATGCATAATGACGTTTGATTGGATGGCGCTCCTTCGCCTTCCATGGACGCGTTGTTTTCTGAACACTGCGTACCTCTTCTGTCGAGTCTGGCGGCGAATGACTTGGAGCCGCGAGACGAGCAGCTCCCTGAGGAGCAGTTGAGGCAAATCGATTTGCCAAATCGATGTGAACATCGTGCATCCGAGGGTTCCTGGCGACTGAAAGCAAGAGCTCTTCAAACAGGATGGGGCTTGTAGGTTTTATGGTTTCATGAAAAATGTGAGAGGGAGGGTGACTAACACCAGCGACTTTTATCCTCTTAATTCCTCTGTGATGAAGAATGTAACTGTTTGGGTGACGTAGAGCGTGCGTTAGTGACTAACCGTGACTGTTCAGGGCCAGGACTACGCCTTGGTTTTTCTCACATTTTCTTTGTTTTTTTTTTCTTCTTCTTCTTCTCACTTTAGTAACACAGGTCACAATAATCTAGTCTTTAAGCCAATCTTGCTGTTTTGACGATTTTTCCGTTTTTGATCGGCAGACTGACGAATGCCATCGCGTTCACTGCAGCTTGAAGGGGGATTTCGATGGATTTCAAAAGCAAACATCGCAGGGCTGAGCGCCCAGATGGTTTGACCCAGATCCAGGACTTTGTTTTTGAAATGCTTTAGCCAGTGAGTGATAGAGCTGGAAGATTTACGTAAACAACATCTGTGTAGGCAGTCTTATCAAAACAGAAGTGATTTTCAATTGTTTTTTCTCACTGATGGGATTCAAAGGAAAATCTGAGGAGTTGAAGATAGCAGGACAAGGAGGGAGTTCTTGTCACTTGTTCATGTTTTATGCTGTCTTGACTTTATCTGGTTTTATTGTGTTTTGAATTGAGTTTTCAATTAGCTTTGTCATTTATTTTTATGCCTTCTTTTATCTCACTTATTACAGGTGTTCAGCACTTTGTTTCAGCTGTGGCTGCTGTTGAAGCTCCAGCAGCCACAGCAGGGAAAATGCCAACTTCTTCTCCATAAATATATTTCCAACACTGTTACTGACTGAATATTTTTGACAAACTCCAGAAAATCAACACACATAAGCAAACAATAAACAAAGAAGTCCATAACTTAATTAATGTGATCAAACTGAATGGTACAGGGAATAAGTCATACAGAAAAAATGACTAGAAAGCAAAGAGTTGAAAAGTATTTAGTAAGCACTCAGTGCTAAATAATGTTAGCTTAGCTCCAACTATTAAAAATGTTTACCTATCTAGGCATTTAGTACATTTCAACAAGCTTTTACAATATCCACTAAGTTTAATTACCCTATATCACAAATTACCTAACTTACATACAAGGGTGAATCTCTGAATTCGGTGCATTTTGGGGTCTCAGGTTACTAAAAAATATACCACAAAAAATGTTGTTTTTGAACACTGCATCTATTGAAGGACTCTTTGAACCTCCAAGAAAATATG
>CAEGAE010049293.1:0-14788 GCA_903067095.1 Girardinus metallicus
TCACACACAGAAACATCTACCAGCTCTGTAACGTCATGATGCTCTTTGCCACCCATTTGTTGCGACCGGGATGATATAAAATTTATTTTCCGGTATTTTCAGTGAAGCTACGCATCTAAAGCACAGCTGCCCGCAGTGTTCCGTCTGTCCGTTTATCTGTATAAATAATCCCGCCGGACTCCAGGCATCGCTGCCGTCATTTTAAGATGCTTATTGGTCCCCCGGAAAAAGACAAAAACCCGGACATTATTATGACTCAATAAAATCCGCCTGAGTTGTTGACGAAAGTGAGAGAGTAAATAAAGTCCCGGCCGGAACACGTTGCGCTAAATAATAACACATAACATAACGAGGCTTCGTGGCAGATCAGATTTCCTCGAGGAATTTTAACAGTCGAGGTACTCGAATCACTCGAGGAATCGTTTCAGCCATAGGCTTAAAAATTGTCGGTGTGTGCCACCAGTTTGTTTTGGAGGCATTTGAAACTCGAAGGTCAATGCAAGCGTGATACCTGGTTTTCAATGTAATTAAAATCGCAGTGCAGAATTAAAGCAACAATGTACAATTTTGATTCAGAAACCTCTAAGCCTAAAGCAGGTTAAATGTATCTTTAAGTGTTCTGTCTTAGTTAAACTTAGCATAGAATGAATCCAGTATCAGAAGGTCATTCATTAATTTCTTCTATAATTCAGAGGCTCTACATTTATATATATTTTTATTAAATATTAATTTGTTGCCCAAATGTAAGTGGAAAAAGTTGAACAATATAATACAGTTTTGTTTCTTTTTATTATTACCTTGCACCAATCTTCCTTCAGAAACACTTTACACACTTACAGCTGGCTTGCTTATAAACATCCCTCCAAATTCATTGTCACATGCATCTTGTTTGATGAGCTGGCATGCTTTTCTTTTATTTCATTGAAAAGCAATGCCGTGAAACCCTCCAATGTGGTTGGACACAGCTATAAATGGCACCCGCAGCATTGCGTAGATGGCTTATTCTGCTCTTTGTGCAGTAGATTAATCTCTGTGTACTGCCTCCTGTCTGTGTATCCATTTATCCATTCACCTGTCGGTCACTGACGTTTTGTGCTCTGCTTTTTTTTTTTTTTTTTTACTGTTTTTGACCAATTTGTACAATGAAAAAACAGTAATTTACCTTCTCATGCAAATGCTCTGTAATCTTTGTTTTTTCAATACTTTCCTTACCTCTAAGGATCTATTGACTTTTTCCCTTTTCTTCTTTCATCTATACCTCTGTCATCTTGCCATCTGTTGGCATTTCTGTACTTCGTCAGACGCCTTTGCTACACCTGCTCCTTCCTCTGAGGCCACTGCTGCAGCAGCAGAGGGTGGAGCTGCTGCTTCGTCCACCCCAGCCACTAACTCTGGAGCTGGTGGGTGACTGTACACCTGTAAATCTGAGCGTGTCTGGTCTGCATGTTGTGAATGAGTTGAAGCTGGTGTAAATACAGATAACCCAAACACTGTTTCTTTTAATGTCTCGTTCGGAATCATAAGTTATATTTCATGAGGATGTCATGTTTTTTATAATACTGACATGTTTTATTATCTCCCTGTAGACCAAAAGCTTAATGCTTTATGGTTCTTGCCAAAAAGCATTTTGCCATATCATTGCTGAATCATTTTGAACTTGTCCAAAGCAATGTTTCTGAATGCAGTCGGATGAAATTAGTGATGTTGCAGCTGGCATCAACACACAAAAGGTGGTAGTGGGATATGTTTGTTACAAAACCTTTATTCTAAAGCCGCTGTACATATCTTAGCTAAAGCCTGCACAGTAGTGCCAGCCATCAGCCAGTAAAGCTATTGGCTTTAATAGAGACTGAACATAGGCAGCTTGGAGAGAGATTGCAGAATGTCACGCTGTTTGGGTGTCAAGAGAAATGTGGTTTTTGGTCTCCTGCAACTGGAGGACAACATTACTTCATCTATACTCTATGGACAACAAAAGATAGCACTGGATTTCACTGCATATGTTGTATGTATCGGAGCTGTCATACAGAAACCTAATATCTTTTAAGAAAACGAGAACATCTTGCTTCTATGCATGTTCACACAGTTTGGTAAACTGTACTGCCATTTTTTTCTACCTCTCATCGTAAATGTCTAAACCTCCAGATAGATGTGAAGGGTAATCAGCAAAGTTGATTTTCACAAGATGACAAAAAAAAACAGAGAGACAAGGTTCTGGCTTGACGGCAACAATGTTTGACAGGGTTATGTATTTCTTAATCAAGGACAACACTTGATTGACAAGATAAGGCATGTCAATTGTCTTTTCATAGAAGGTGTTCTGCACTATTTGTTTGACACACAAAAGCACACTTACCTGGTTGTACACTTCTGCTGTCATTTGTCTTATAAGAGGTTTATGTGCTGCGAAAGCAGTTACTGCCTGCTCCAGTTGTTTGCATTTTCTTTCCATCAGAGAATCAAATTTTACCTGTTAATATTCCCACTGACAGCTGGAGTTTGTTGGATATCTGTAGGTTTTCTCTTCCTTTCATTCCTCACATACTTTCTTCTATCTCATACATTTCACTACCATTACATGAGACATGCAGAGCAGTGCAAAGAATGTGAAAGTTCTACAAAATAAAAACATCATTGGTTATATACTAAGCATAATCATGAATTACCCTAAACTTTCAATCAGTGTCATCATCCTTATTTGATCTGCTTTGTATTAAATTCATTGTCTAACATTCCCTTTCCCTCTCCCTCTCCATATGTTAAATTCCTTAAACCCAAAGACCCTTTTGCTCCGTCGGATGGCAAAACCAACATTGCATCTTCAGGTCTAGATCTTTTTGGGATGATGACAGTGGAGAACAATAGCTCACTGGACGTCTGTTTTAGCTCTATGGAGACTCAGCCCTCCCCTTCCCCATCCCCTTCACCGCTCTTCACCTCCACATCCACCACCATCACCACCACTGCAACCATTTCAGGCTCCGACATCAACAGCGCAGCGACGGACCTTTTTGGTGGTAAACATGAGGCATACAAGTGAATTTGTGTTTTACATCTTCCTGCTCTGACTGGTCTGATGCTGTTCAGTTAAATCTGCCCTATACTGTCTTGTTTTCCCTTATGCCTTATGGGTTTTTCTGCATTCAGAACTTATGAAAAGTTTACATACACTGAATAGGAGCACGAGTGCCATATATATATATATTTTTTTTTTATATTTAAGACTGCCTTTAGACTGTTTTTTTAGGGTGGAAGGTTCATACAACTAAATTGAATTCAAAAACAAAAATTCAATACATGAGATTTAAACTGTGTTGACTTTAACTTATTCACAAATGCTGAAAATTACCCATAGCAGCATAAATCTATGCATACACCTTCTATAGTTTATGTTCAATGGCAAGTTGTGAAGAAACAACATACTTTCTGTTGCTGATTACAAATTTCTGGCATAATTCTAGCTGAATGGGTTAGGAGTTAGGGTTAACAATAAGTACAGTTTTCTCAGTTTTAAAAGTCTCTCATGGACCGCTCCTTGTATTCTTCAGTCATTGTGGCCAAATAGCTCAATCTTTTTCACATAAGACTTTTCCCCAGACATCATATGGCAAAGCTAATACAAATTTTGGTCAAGCGTAAATGTTTTTATTTAATGAAGGATTTTTTTTGTTGTTGTTCTTCGTCCTCATTCCTGGATCATGATAATGTTAGAGTTACTTCGCTGTGGACAGTGAAATGTTATTAAGCAGTTTCCAGTCATGCCAAGTTTGAGCCTTGGTGTTTGCTAGCTTGGCCTTGAACATCTTAATTAATTTCTTTCTCCTGTCTAGAGGCTTAATCTAACCCAAACTTTAAGGAAAGCTTGTTTACAGCTTGTCTATAATATTACCAAGAGGAGTAGTCAGATAGGTAGCCAGAATTAGGGAAGAATCTAAATGGTGACAAAAAATGTGAAGTCAAGATGCAATGTCCTAAAGAAAACATTCTGTGAGGACCAGTGAAAACTACCATAACGTCTAACTTGTGCACCCAGTTCTTGTTGTTGAAACATATTAATGTTTGTTGTTTGATCATTCTACTGTGAAAAAACAATGATAGACATTAATCAAAATGAATATGACCATCAAGTCCATTACGAGTTCCTTTGAACTATTCAATGCTTCTGTATGTCTCTCCTCTGTCTGAGACTCATTAACAGGTTGAGGAATTTTTTTAAATTGTCTTTTCTCTGTTTTGTTTTGGTGCTCATGCCTCCATAGATATGTTTGACTCCATGCCAGACTCAAGCTTCTCCAAAACGGATCCCTTACCCAGCACTGACTTGTTTTCAGCAGGTATCCTTCTGCAACCCGGTTTGCAACCTTGCGTGCACCTTTCTATTCTCCCAAATTCTCATGCTGTCTTTGCTTCCAGCTTTGTCCTTGGCTTGATCGGAGAATATAAAAAAAACAAAACAAAAAAAAAACACATGATATTGCTCTCTTACAGGTTAGCTACAGGCTACTCAGCTCTTTGAAGCATTTACTTTTGTTTCTTACCTTTTTTTTCCCCAATTCCAGCATGTCCTGCGTGCACTGCAACTTCAACTGATAGTGCATTATAATAAATAAGAGTGATTGCTCAAAGTGCATTTGTGTGACTGTGTGTTGGGGTCTAAACATCATCTCCACCTTGCCTTCTCCAGCCGATTTGTTCAGCTCCTCTGCACCCATCCTCTCCTCTGCACCGCCACCCAAAATTGACACAGGAGGCATCATGAGCTTGTTTGGTGGTGGGTAACATGAATGACTGTCTGTCCTCAATCTGTCTCCATGGCTCTTGAAAACACCATCAAGAGAAGGGTGAAATCTGGAAGTTTCCCTACTCTGGTTATAGTTGCAGAATTTCCATCTGTGGCCTATGTTTATCTGCCTCACATTTCTACCTCTTCCAGCATCACATGCTCAACTTAGTTGAAAGATTACAGAACATTTTGGTTCTATTTAAATGAAACAGAAGTTGAGATGTTTTAAATTGGGTGAGTGTGTGTTTTGACTTGCACTGTGGCACCATTTTTAACTTTAACTGTTTTGTCTGAAATTAGCGGCGTTGACGCAGAAGGCTGACTATTACCCTTGTTTGCCCTCATGCTGCGCTGGAAATGGCTGAACGCGTTTCGGCCTGGCATGGCATGATGTGGTCATGTTTGGGATGACCTGCGACAGAGCCTGCAGGAGGAGATGCCCCAGCTGCTCCTTCTGCTGCTCCTGCTGCGGCTGCTGCTGCGGCTCCAGGTTCAGAGCTCATGTCAGGTAAATCGTCACGTGTTATGCACCAATCTGCATGTGTGACTTGCGGCCAAGATATTACACACATTTCACAGGTTTTTATGTGCAAAATAAAATACATCTCTAATTCAATATGCGATTTTACCAATGGCCTTGTCTTTACCATAGTTAAAGGAATTTTTAAAATGTGTCTCAGAGCTGTTTTTGTGTGTGTTATTTCCCTTTTTACCTGCAAGTATTCATCTCATCTTTGCATGATACCTTGTCATTTTGAATCTAATATCCTCACATCACCCCAGACCATTATTCTGATGCCATCCTTTCTAGAAGCTACGCAGTGGCATTTAACCTGTCAAATCTGATGCTTCACAGTATTTGTCACTGTTTCTATTAATTTTGGTATCTGTTAAAGAAGTAGTCCACCGTAATTCAATTTATCCCTTTGTGCTTTTGGGTGAAGATTCCATTTAGTTTTTAAAGTGTGTTTGTATTTAATGATGATTGTCATACACATATGGTACCTTGCAAAAGCCATGATTGGACTTTTTTCACATTTTGTCATGTCACAACCATAAACTGTAGAGTACATTAATGGGATTGGGATTGAAAATTCACATTCCAGTAGCGAAATGATGATAAATTTACAGCCAGACATACAATGGAATGATTTAGATCAAAACTTTTTCCAAGTGCTATAATGGTCTAGACCAGTTTCTAAATTCTGTGGCAAGATATTCGCGGACACATCAAATGTTTTCTATAAACATTAGAGTTGGCTTTGTTGATTTACACCAAACTGCCTGGTCTAAAAAATGGTCTAAGCTTCAACTAAAAATAAAACAATTGAAAGGTTCATCAAAATATCTACAAACTACGCAAAACTGTTACAAACATTCAACAGTACGCAATGACTTCATTTCAATTGGTATTACAGTATACGCTAACTTTGTCATTCTCTCTGTCATATAGTGGTAATAATATCATTGTGTGGGTAATATGCTGCAGTTTTTTTTTTAAAGATTAATGATAAATATCACAAGCTATTTACATTCTCACAGTGTACTGCTAGATGGAAACATGGCTTTGGAATCAAAATTGTCATTAAACAATCAAGCTGTATAGGTTGGACACTGACAGCTTTCTTGACAAATTCAAATGTATTTATTGCCATAAACCAAATGTTTGTTGTTAAACAAGAATCATAATATCCATATAGAACAGCTTTGTGAGAAAGTTGTCCCCAACACACAGAAGACACAGCAGACAGAATGTCACAGATGCTGTGGAATAAACTTTTGAAACTTTTGAAGGAATATCAATAAATTATTAGATGTTGGTGACAGTGTGATACTTTTGCAAGGCACCATATTTGTACACTACTGATTTTGTTGTTCCTGTTTAAAAATGTTTCTTTAGTGTAATCACTCAAAACGTCCTCAAACCCTGATCCATGCTCATCTTACTCAGTGCCATTTACCTAATGTCTGCTGTACTGCTGCTTTATGGCTTAACTCTTTCTCTCTACCTCTTTTTATATAAAAATCTCTACTGAGCTCTTTATCACACGCTATTTAAAAAGCTCAATATTTCTTTCTCACTTTGGCATCTCTGCTTGTTTTTGCTATCCTCTCTTTTTCCCCTTGCACCTCCCCTGCTCTCTTTCTCCATCTGGCTCTTGGGCTGGCTCATTTCTTGCTTCCTGCAATTTGATTGGGTGAGTTGCCTTGCTCTTTAACACGCTAAATTCCCACAGTGCACTGCATTGCAGTGGCGCAGCTCCACTGCACTGTCCCCTTCACCACCAGATGCTGGATGCTGACAAAGACTGTCTGTCTGTGTAAAATAAAAGCAATATTATGTATAGTGTTTAACATGGAGTCTGACTTAATTCAAGCTACAATGCTAGAATAAAGTCAGCTGAAACCTATTTACTTACACGTATCTCTATCTATTAAATATATTATTTTTATTTTTAAAGAAAACTTAAAAATAGGTTTGTATGTATTCATGTGTCTTGCTGTTTTTTTCCACGCACACTATATGGAAATTCTTTGTCATCATCTGAATTCACTATAATCTCTGTGTTTATCGATCATCCCAACTGCTCTGTTGTCATAGAGACACCTTTTCGTTGTCATAGTAATCACCAGTTATAAGGAGATGTGCAACAGAGTTGTGGTAGAGTGTGAGAATAGCTCACACAGGATGCTAATGTCTGCCTTCATCTCCCATCCTGCCCCTTCCTTTCTTCTGCCTCCTCCCTGCTGTAGTATTTGATGGGCTAGGCGACATAATGAAGCCCACTGTGACCCCTCAAGCGGGTGATGTTGACACCTCCATGGCTAACATGGCAAGTAGTAAGTAGTCATTTAGGATAAGTGCAGACTCAAAGAAGATACAAAGTAATAAAAAAATTAGTATATTTAGAGAATGCAGCTGCTATTTCCGTCTGGGGTTAAACATGTGCAGCACAATAAAAATTAAATTACAGATTACAGATTATCCTGCACAGTGCTTTACAGGCTTTATACATGCACTTTTTCGGGGCTGTTAGACAAGCATTGCTGGAAGAAAAACTAGTTTCGCACTGGGCATCTGTTAAAAATTTTTACCAGCATAACCATTGAGGCTCAAAGTAATATAACCGCTGTCACTTACATTTTATTTGATCATGAAAAAATGAGGCAAAATACATAATTTAAAGAACAGAAATTTTTGGCAATGTATCAAAAATAAATTGACTTCTTAGTGAGAAGTCACTATCTATCTATTTCTCACTAAGCTCACCATAAAGCTGACCCCAGATTGGAGATATTGTCATACTTTTTGCAGCAGTTACTTCTTTATCATGAATCCCAATGTTTATTCCAAACTAATCACAATCCAGTTGGATAAATATGAGCCTTAATCAATTTAACCCCCCATTTTTTAATCAAAATATTGCCATTTTGTTGCCGATTTCTGTTTTGTATGCGTAAACAAGCCATTTCATTTCCATGTTCTTAAACCACTGTGTAGTTTATTTATGTAGCTATCTTTTTTTTTTTTTGATGAATATAAACAGTCATAAAAATGATCAAATGTGTTGCTAAACTTGATTTAGTTGTACATTATTTACTGAAGATTTTGTATTACACCTTATTTCTAGTGAATGTGGTTGTCACCCCAATTTGGACCAACTGTTTTGAATAACGGTCCTTCACATAGTAATGTGAGAAACTTCCTGTAGGTAGGTAGTAATTAGAGTGGTAAGATTACATTTTCTAATGGTGAATATTTAGGAGATTATCAAATGATCTGATGTAATTTTGCATATGAAACATCCTCTACGGATTGATGCGTGCTCGGCAAGAAGCATCTAGCCTCTTCTTGAACAGTCAAAGGTAGGCTAATGAGTGGAACTGTGAAAGCATGAAATAGTGAGGCGAATATGAGCAGCTCCTTCCTGTTTTAAAGAAAAGGATGTACAAAAAAGAACAGCAAATGTTCACTTAAGTTTCTTCCTATTTTGATCAAAGAGCTAGATTTTATTGATATCTTGTTAACCCGATCTCAGTCAGTGTTTACTCAGGCATTTGTGTGACCTTTCAAAGGTGTTCAGAAATTCTTAGCCGTATTCATGTCTATGTGCTTAGCGACTTTTTTTTACAGATTTTCTGGACATTTCTTGCACTTGTCTATGAGACTATGACTTTTGCACCAACAAAATACAGAAGAAATATATCTCTATAAGAGATAAATATAATCAAAATTTTGATTCTTTGAGAAATAAAAGAATACCCAGAACATTGCTAATGTAGTACTGCGTAAATGAATTGTCCTTTAACTCATATGCAACTGTAAATCAAGTTTTTTAGCTATGGGTTGTAGCTGGGAACCATCTTATTGGTAGTACACTACTATTTTGTATGTCTTTGAACTGCAATATCTTTGCTGCTTTTATAGATCTGCTAATAAAATACTTCTAGTGCTTTAGTAGCACTTCCCTTCCTTTCTTATTTCTTGAAATATGTTTTACCTCTCAACTAAAAGGCTTTTTCAGTTCTGAAACAACAGCCTGTTGATGACATTAAGAGCCTTAGTAGTAAAAGTATCCTTAACTTTCCTAGTGACCTTAACAGCCCTATCAGTATGATTGTCTGGAATGCAATCCATACTCATAGCCCATGTTCAGAACTAAAAAGGCCTATTAGATGATACAAGAGGTATTTAAGAAATACGAAAACAAGTCCAATTGCTTTCCGTTGAAACCCTTTTGATTGTGATGACCTGTTTGAGACAGAAGTGGCACCAAAGCCAATAAAATAGCTGTCTTTGTTATACATAAAACACACCAACATTAAGAAATTATATGTGGTCCAATTACAGTTTTAACAAAATCCTTTCAGCCTTAGAGGACAATAGAAAAGTCTGATTAAGTTGCAGCAAACCCAGAAGACATTGCTCTAGGTTATATGATTTCTCCAGTAGTGCAAATGAAAGCAGTGATTTTGCAGAACCTCTGTCTCTGTCTCTCTCCTTCTCTAAGACCTCACAATGGGAACTGCAGCGGCTCCTCAGGTAGCTCCCCCGAGTTGGGGTGCACCCATGGTAAATGTTGTCTGCGTCTAATAGCATGGAGTGGACTCGCATGGCAGACAGGGCGCACCTGTAGCAGCAATCTCAAAGCATTGCCTTCATTTTGTTCTCCAGTATCCAGGCATTGCTCAGAGGGCGGGTAACGCCTGGGGGATGCAGGGTTACCCAATGGTACACATTTAGAAAAGCAGAGCTGCTATTTCCACATGCAGCACTACAAATTCAAGGAGGTTTCATTTGACCTTTTGGTAAAATAACTTTTTAATATGTGTGTACTGGAGAGTGATGAAGAGACAAATGATATGACTAAATTAGGAAGCTGTTGCTTGGAAACAACTTCTCATGCTCTAAAATAAATACTTCTTCCTAAATCTTGATTGAGTCACTAAATTCACTTTGTATAGCTCAACTCTTTATTGACACACTTGCTTTTTTGGCAAACAGATTCCCTCCATGATACACGTGTCAGTAAAGAGTTTCAGTAAGGGTTTTGTGTTGCGAGCTTGTCTTTGTTTCTTGTGTACTGTGCTGTTTTGTCTGTCTTAAGCCTCACTTTTGTGTGCCACTTGAAGCATCAAAACATTCTGTAGCCATTTTTGTTATGTGGTGGTTTTGCAGCATCTCATTTATGCTATGGAGTATAGTAACATCCAAACCCTCCATCTCCGTCCCATTCCCTCCACACCTTTAGACCATTCCCAGGGGCCCTGCTCCTTATTTGGGGACTTACCCCAGCTTCACCATGGTAAGATAGCTCTTCCAGTCCAGTCTAGTAATGTTCCATCTGGACATTACCGGCTATTGATGGACAATCAGCTACTTAGGCGTCCCTCCCTCCGCCATCAGATGGCAGACATTCTATCTAATTGCTTGTTCATTCCTCCATTTTTCCATATCTAAGGCACCAGTTGCGGGAGCACCAATGATGCCCATGGCCAGGCCAGGCTTCCCTGCTGCAGGAGTGACCCCGGGGGCACCGGTAATATGGTCCTAATTGAGTTATTAATTACAAACCTGCAAAGCAAGCGTGAATGCTAGAATCAGATGTGTTTACAGATGTCTCCTGGAATGGCCCAAAGCCCCAGAAAGCCCCCACCACCCCGGAATGCTCTGGATGACCTGAATATCAAGGACTTCATGTAGACTGCCTGTCCCAGTAACCCCAAGGTAGGTGTGCTCAGCAATTGTATATCAGCTCTTCATAAATGTGTGTGCATGTTTGTGTGTGTAAATAATTTTATCTGCAATGCACTAGTGTAACACTCTCCATTATTTACCACATAATAGATCATGTTTCATGCAGCAGATGAGGCCAGTACTCAGGGTAATTTGGGGTTACCCTGAGTGCTGTATGAAATTATAACACAACATAAATCAGCTACTTTGGAGTGAGTTTACTTCCCTACTTATTAATAATCTTTTGAAAATTACTGTTTAGCGATAGATATAAAGGTATATATCTGAATTCCAGATCAGGTCAAAGGCCAAAACAATTAAAAATGAGTAAATCTATTTCTTGAAGTGCATCAGGATAAGTCTTGAATTTACCATACAGAAACTTGAGTAAATCCAGTTCTCTTGTTTTGTTACAGTTCTAATCTCCCTTTTTGTACCCCCACTGTAGGTTTGTCATTGTGTCCAGAGATCTGTGGATATGGATGTCTGCAATCCCATCGCCCCTCCAGTCCCTTCTTCAGCCAGCCAGCCATCATCTCTTTGGTCTTTTCCCTCTAACCCCCCACCAGCCTTGACTCTTGTAACAAACGCTCCCTTCCTATCTAATGTTGTAGCACAACTGTGAATATGAACCCTAGATACAGAAAACCAGAGTTATGTTTCAATGTGTGTGAGTGTGTGTGTATTTCAGTGTTAACCTTTACTTAATATACTATGGAAAAATAAATGACCAAAAAAAAAGTCAATAAATGTGTATTTAGAATCATTCAGCATATCAGCTGACTTGGAATGGTGGAATTATGTTGGTTTCTTTTTGCATCAACCAGACAAAGACTGTGTTTAAAATTAAATGTGGACTGTGTTCAGTGTAGCTTCACTCGCCAACCCCTAACTCACTCTCCTCTGCCTCTGAAGTCCAAACCAGTACTGAGTGATATTTTATGTCATTATTAACTTGCTTGTACCCATTTTAGCTTGGGATTCATCCTCCCACCTGTCAACCTCATGACACAAAAGCACCATAACTGAACTTGGACTGTTCATCCGAACTTATAATTGAGCACATCTGCTTTCTGTTTTACATTCAGTTTCTTTGTTTTGACATTGTGTGAAAGATGCAAAAAATAAATAAATTGTGAACTGTTCGAATTGACATATGCATTTTAGGCTACTTTAAAAGACAGATTTTACATATTTTCAGTAATCTTTATTGTTAAAGAAGTATAAATATATTTATTTTTAATTACTTTAAATCAAAGAAAAACATCAAGTTCGCATAAATTTCAGCATTTTCTTTGTTCTTACTTCTCTGTCACAAAGAGATGGTATTGAATGGAGTGTGTTCTGTGGCGCCCCTTGCTGGTGTGAAGTGATACTGCATTTAAGCATGCAACAGGCCAATCTGGGATGCATTTTAATAATCTAAGTGAGCTTCTTTTTTTTTGTCTTGGTCTTAACACAAGTAGAAGTTACAGTGAAGGACACAGTTTGTGTGATTGCAATGCAGTTTTAGCCCTCTTTGGGTCATTTCTGATGCAGCAGCAGTCGGTACATTTGCTCATGTGCAGCCTCTGGGTCTTACAGGCTTACTGTAAAACACGCAAGTGTTCACTGGATGTTTCTCTGTGTTACTTATTTTAAAAAGGTGACTGTATTTTAATCCATTGTGACATTAAGTGGTATTAACTGTTGAAAGAAAAATAAAAGACGAGTGTGACACATTAAAAAGATTGTGGATAAGTAATGTTTGTTTGGTATATGAAGGCTGTTTGCCCATTCTTTTTGGTTTTTGTTATAATGAATGGTATTGTCCACTCTCCCCGCCTGCATGTGAGTCCGAATTAGATGCAATAAAAGAGAAATAACACATCCAAATACTCTTTGTTGTAAGTCACTTTTTCTTGTTTTGTTTTTTTAACAAAATAATAGTGTCATTTTCCAAAACAAAAAATATATATTAATCAAGGCACAGATAATCCAAAAGTTCAGAAAGACATGATACAAAAATCCCCAGAAGAAAACAATCATATTTCTTTTTCAAAAAAAAAAACTAACATTTTTTTACTGTAGATTGGACTAATGCTGTTTTATATAGAATTAATTAGTTAAATTAGTCTCACATATTTCACTGTTGTATTAAGACAAGACACTTACCGTAAACCTAACTATTACTAGTAATAGTTAACTCTAAACTAACCTAAGTACAATTCACATCTTAGTCCTAAACCTGAACCCTTTTCCTAAAAAAACATTTATTCCTATGTGGCTTTTGGCCCTATAGCAATTAGTCCCCATGTAGTATTTGTTAGGAAAATGGTCAAAATGGTTGTATCAAATACAAGGCCATACACATGCACATACACACTAAATCTAACACTGGTAAGTGACTTCAATGTAATTATTTCAGATGTGTGCATGCAGAAACCACAAACAAGAAATGATGTAGCTTGTTTGTGTTTGCTTCCATATATGGTTTATTTCTAACTTCCAGACTGACCACCCACTTTTTTTCATTGACAGCATAAACCATCAATTGCTGAGAGCACAGCTTACCGGCAAGACACACCACGGAGCAACTCAATGCCACTGTGTTTAGCACTAACTTTTCTTCTACAGAACTTCCAACATTCCCCTCCTGGAAAGCAGGTGGTCTGGTTTCTGTGGTGGTGTGCATCTTCTGCTTTCTACTTGGAGTTCCTGGAAACATTGCTGTGATTATACTCAAGCCTAACTGTCAGAATCTGTCCAGTCTGAACTGGACTTTGATGCTAAATCTGGCTGTGTCTGACCTCGTGTGTCTGGTGATTCTTGCAATTTGGGCATACAGTATGGATGGATATTCCAGCTAGTGGCCTGTAAGCTTCTAGCTTATCTTGTGTACTGCAGCATTCATGGAGGCCTGCTGACTGTAACTGCGTTAAGCATCCACCAATACCTGACTGTGGTGCGTTGACAGAAGTGCAATCAGGTGCGGAAAAGAGTGCTGCTGGTTCTTCTCTGGCTGGTTGCTGTCATCCTTTCCATTCCTGTTTTGGTGGTCCGACAGCTGAAAACATATCAGCAGTCAGCACAATGCCGATCTCAGATCACCTCTGAGACACAGTGGGTGGTTTTGTTGCTACAGGAGAGTCTGTTTGGATTTTTTTGTTTTTCTTTAGCGGGTTGTTCGCTTGCACAGGAAGGTTAACCAAACAGCTCTTTTCAACCACCCACAGACAACCCGACTGGTGACCAGCATCATCATGAGGTTCTTTGTCCTGTGGATTCCATATCATATGATAAACCTGCTACGTGTGGCATCTATATGTCTGAAACATATGGACTTGTTAAACTTTTGCAAGAAGGTTATAGTACTGACCAATGGGAACTTGTTGTGTCACTTAGATTTCTACACAGTTGTCTGAATCCTCTCCTGTATGCCTTTTCTTCTCCTAAAATGTGCACCGTCTGCAAGCAACCTGCACCAAACTAAGGAAATTGTCAAGACACGGACACCAGAACCTCAATGATGACAGCTAAAGATATCCTGCTTTTGTAACCCACATAAAATGGGAATGTCTCTTTAAGAAACAGAGATTAGGGAAGCGTAGTTTACCTAGCCAATAGGAAGTTTAGTTTCCGGTATGTATCAACCAATCAGAATACAGACTGTCGCTGTAGGTCCCGCCCTTCTTCCCCGTGTCTGCAGCATGTTTGTGTGCGGGAGAGATCCGCCATGAGGAGGAGACTGTTAAGCTGTGCAGCGTGAGAGTTTGTGTTGGTTAAGA
>CAEGAE010049294.1:0-33016 GCA_903067095.1 Girardinus metallicus
TATATATATATATATATATATATATAATATATAATATATTATTATTATTATTATTGCATTCTTTTAAATGTCCTTATTTTCAAATAATGTTATATTACTGTTTCCGATTACATTACAATTTTTACAAATTAGATCATATCTGATAAACAATGACAGTTCTTGAGAATCCCTTTTACAAAAATACTTTTTTACTCTTACTTAAATACATTTTTGGATGACTACTATTATAAATTATAATTAATTAATTAATGCTACTCTTACTGGAATACTTTCTCTTTTTTTTACAAAATTTTATGCATCGTAAAATTTTCAGTAACAAAATTTTAGTAATACAAAATTTTATGATACATTTTATGCAAAACAAGACATAGGTATAAAACAAGACAAAGGAAACTTTTTATTGAGAATCTTAAAATAACAGGAATTTTTGCTAAATGTGAACTGAACTGAATTAAAATCTGGAAATTGTGATTGCTGCTGTTGACAGTTATTTAATTATTTAATAGCAATACTTACTCCAAGAAATGAATCTGGAATTATAGACAGATAACAGTCAAATATAGCTATTTACCATCGAATACTGTCAAATTGAAAAATTGCACATTTAAAAGCATTCATTTGTAATATTAATATGATGTCAATTACATATATTTAAAAAGTTTAATTTAAATCATAAACAAAAACATGAACAATCCACCATTAAAAAGTATACTTTTGTTTCCTTCATCCTTCTTCTCAGTATTATATTACTTGTCAAAAAATTAGGAATTTTTGTCTGCTAAGACTTTAACACAGGGTGGAGTGGATCATATCATAAACTGTGTCAAGCAAATCCTGATGTTCAAAGGCCAAGACTGTTTTATTTATTTAAATCCTATGCTACAATAAAACTAAAAACAAATTATCTTTAGCTATTTAGACAAGGTTAAACTAAAGACGATCACTGTCAACCAAATTTTGGAGCAGCAGTTATAAAACCTCTGGAGTTTTTCATTTCCTAGGCTGGTTCACGACAGCAGGGGTGTGCTTGCGATACTTCAACTCCCGATGTAACTGGCACCAGGAGCACCACACACAGACGCAGGACGTGGCAATGTCCTTACAAAGAGAACCCTGTGGGGGAAAGAAAACACTTGCTGTTTTACTCATTGTTTTATGTAAGACTGCTTGAGGTGAATTTCTTAAGCAGTTGGTCGAAGAGAAAACTTTGAAACCTTCATTAATGCGGGACAAGAAGCTCGTTGCCTCATATTTCTTATTTTATTTTTACCTTAATTTCATATTTCTGCCGAATCCCAACTCGCAGGGCTAATCCTGCAGGGGGGACACACAGAGGTATCCCAAAAGCAGACATCACAGCAGGGCTGCAAATATCACACAGTGGAAGACAGCGGTTCTGTCCAAAAAGTCCTGACACGGTGCAGGCAAGACAGGGGCAGCACCAAAAACCATAGCAGCCTGAAAAAAAAAAATTAAAAGTTGAAGGCAAATATTCCTAAGCAGATTTATTTGCTTAGGAATAAAATAATGGAGAAAGTAAGGGTAGTAAAAAGGTAAATGTAAGGCTGGATTAAAAAAATGATTAATATTTACAAGATTTTATGTCATCACAGCAGCTGAAGAGGCCAGAGTTCCAGTCTTCTCCCATCTTTCACTAAACGTTATCTAAAAAAGGAAAGGAGAAAAGTAAAAGCCAGAGCATGTCAAAAAATGTTAAATGCAACACATGTTTATTATTAAATATCAAACATTGCATTAGATGTTCTAGTCCTCTTGACTATGAATGTCTGAACTGGGGACTCAATCAGCAAATTTTCAAATCAGGATCTGAATCCCTAACTGTACTCATCCTCTTGTTGGTGTGCCATTTGTGAGCTTATGTTTGCCACACTCTTAGCAAATCTGTACCCACCGAGTCTTTAAAAATCACAGGGAGCCAAAGAGCACAACAAGAAAGGAAAAGGAAATTAGGAATATTAAGGGATTTTGAGGAATATACAGCTCTGTCACATCTTATGTGTGATCATTTTTAACTGTCTGAATATTTTCATGAGTTCCCCCAAAGAGTCAGATAACAAATACTCAAATTTCAGTTTCAAACATCCAGCATGTTGAGATGTTTTCATCAGAAGATAGCATAGTGTTGCATCAGATTAGGTTGTATTATCGCTTCATCGCATCCTGCTTCATTGAAATTAATTGTTGTCAGCTAATCAACTGACTCAGAACAGGTGATACAATTGTGATGGTTCCAGTTTAACACTCCAACAGGTTAGGTGGAAAAACTCAATGTATGATCAACCCACAAAATTCATGAGTCATTTGGTTAGCATGGCAGATGGTGAAGTTTACAAACTAGACCACAGGTAAATTGAAGGCCCAGAGATCTGCAATGTTACATGCAGTAAACTTTTTCGTTTTTTCCTGAAAAAGTGGGTAGTGAAAGGTAAATATGGAAGGCTAGCTTTAAATTTATGAGCTAACTTGTTAATAAAAGTTACTGGGGATTTTATTACTCGCTAATTTGTACAGATGTAGCTTGAAAAGTCCAGTAGTTTTGAGAGTTTTAGTTTTTGGAGCTAACTTTTTTCCAAAAGTGAATGAAGCAAGATCCTAACGTTAATACATTTTTGCTCAGTTGAAAAGTATCTCCGGAGAAAACCTTCCTCTCGTAAAATAAATAAATAAATTCTACAATGTAAGAAAAGCTTAAAATGTGTTATTTAATATCCACCAAGAAATTGGCTGTGAAATAATGCAGGGAACATAAATTGTATTTGATATGTGTTAAAGTTTTGTTTTTTAAAATGCCTGAAGAGAAGATAATTTGTAAAACTCTATAAATATACTTGAATTCAATACAAGCAAACAAGTCATGACGGCAACAATGGATGACACACCCTACATGTCCATGGAGATAAGATACTGTGTTCCTCCATCTGTCATTTTATGAGACAATAAAAAAAATATATATGTTACATTAAATGGATCTTAATTAACATAACATAGAAATAAAGGAGAAACCAGATGTTTGTTTTTTTCCATGATTGAACTTCGTGACTGATCCGATTCCTTTCTATTTTGAGAAACTGAATAAATTAACTTTGGCAAAATAAACCTGCAACCACACAAGATTATGCAATAAGACAAATACTGATTGTATTTTAACAACCAAATATTTTTTTATTTAATTATTTTGTTTCAAAATTTCACAAATAGGTGCAGTTCTAAAATTGTTTCTAATGTTACTGCTAATCAACAGTAATTTTTGTCCTGGGTTTTAAAATTTTACAAACCTACTTTTTAGGCAAATTTTGTTTTCCTTTGCAAAAAAAAGAACTAAATAAAAAATAGGCATTGGATATTTTCACAAAGAAACAAAATTTTACCTGATGAACCTGGAAGCCTTGCTGTCACCCAGGAGAGTGCTGAAAGGACTGACTGTGTGGGGTGTGGCGTCACAGGAGATATTGAGAATCTTGGGGAAAAAAAAAACACAATGCTGCAGAACCAGAATTCTTGCGCAAAGTGGGGCTTAAATGACAAGGTATGTCCAGTGTTTTTTATTTCTGCAGGTGTGGTCGATCTGTCAGCAGGTAAACAGAATCTAAAGAATGTTGTCCTTTACAGAGAAACCGTCAATCAGCTACATCACAGTCAGAGGCAGTAACTGCTTTCTACCTTTCACATGTAAGTTTCTGTAACAGTCATTTGCCTTTCATACTAGATATTTGTTTCTACTACTTCTGAAATATTTTGTTCTCTAAAAATCAACAGTTCACTCCTGCCAAGACATTCAAAGATAGATTGATTTAAAAAGGGATAATAAAAATATTTTTTGTCCTCATGGTGATGATCGTCATAGAAATTGTCCTAAATATTATCCCTTTTTAGCAGACACAAAGTCTGCTAAATAGTTTAGCAGACTTTGTGCTGCAAAGCAAAGTCAGGGCTGGTTTATCAAGAATAGAAGCCAAACATGTCATTATGAATCACACATGACACAAGAGAGATGTGTTCATGTACAGCTGAGGAAATAAATATTGAGAACATCAATGTCTGCTTTAGTATATATATTTCTACTGGCCTAATTAGTAAAAAGAATCACATCAAATAACAATCCTGGTAAGCTACTGCACTAGAAACACAAAAAGACATATTGGGTTCTTTGCAAAGTTCTTGTTAATGGAGGTTACAGAGAATGTTCAAGGGAGCACTGTTGGACCATAATTATTTTGTAGGAAAAACATCATTTTATTATAAACAGCCATGGAAAAAGTGCTCTTCACAATATTTCTAACAAAGAAATCAAATGAATATTTACAAGAGACCAATGACAACTCAGAGAACAATGTTCAAACCAAAGGATGGGTCACTATTAGGGGTTTAATAAATTCCTCCTGATTCCATGATATAATGTCACCTGTCCATTAACATATTTTGCAATGAAATTTTCTCAGTGCTAAATATTCCTCTATCAACTCTTAGCAACATTATAAAAAAGTGGAAGTGATTAAGAACATTAACTGAACTATAAAGTTGTTGGCCAAGTTAAACCACAGAGTGGGGTCAGTGAATTCTGAGGCATGCCATTTTCAGAGGTCACAAACCTTTAGCAGTCACTGAACACCTGTTGGTGTGTTGAGGAAAAAAATATCTCCATGGTTTCACATTAATTTATGCATGTGCTTCTAAAAACTCTGATTCTGATTCCATGAAAAAGTGTTTTTTGTCTTTTCTAGCTGTCTCAAAGCTTGGCTGACCTTGTGACAGCTCAGCAAAGAGTAGTACTTTTTCTTCTGAGAAAATAAGTGATCTAATTGGAACTAAAATAACATTTGACTCAAAATACTACTCAAACAGGTCAGTTGGAAAAGCTTCTTGTCTGATCAACTTTAAGTTGAAACTGTTTTTTTCCCACCCAACCCATTTTTCGCTGAATTCTTGTGACTAAAAGCCCTTCCTGTTTCAAATAAAAGGTGTGAGGAATTATGTTATGATGACTTTGGAGCTGCAGTGGTAGATCGTTGAGTTTAAAGATTATCTGAGTTATAGTAAGTACTAAATCCAGGCTCTATTACCATTTGCCATAAAATTGTTTTTTTTTTTTGTAAAAATGTATAGTCAAAACTGCAGAGGGCTAACTTTTGAGTTGTTGATTTGCTTTTCTGGTTAGCCCAGAAAGCAGCTGGATCAAATCACAACTTTTTTTTTTTTTTGTCAACTAGTCCTGACAAAACTAGTTTAACTGGAACAGGAGTGTAGGCTGCCTTGCTTTCACACATCTTGTCCCCGCTGACCACACATTTTCTATAAGGACTCCTACTTCGAAACATTTTCACTTTTCATCATATATAATTTATTTTATCGAATCACAGTGAAAATTTCCAAAAAAAATTAAGTTATTCATCCCTGGCAACCCATTTTTTGTTCTGGTACTGATTTCCATTTTTTGCACCAAAACACATTCACACCTGCAACACTGGTCCTGTTGTATAAATCATATTGATCACCCCAACTCACTTAAAGCATGAAAAGTTCATTTATAACCTCACAGTCTATTTTTGCCAAGTCATTGAAAATAATGCTCTCTGCTGCCTGTTTTGCAAATTGCAAGGACCTTTAGTGGAATTTAGATACAGATAGGAGTGCCAGGACAAGAATAATGATTTCTTTGGTTATGCATTACAAATACAGCTGACAGCTCTGTTTGAAAAATTGCTTACATCTTTGTTCATGTTGGAATTTTGACTGTGCAGTTTGTTTGCATGAAAAAAATGAAGGTGAACTTGGCTGTCGATAACTGAATTGTTTGTCAAGCCTTTTGGAATGTAGATTGTCGAGTTTTAATGTTTATCAGTTGTTAGATATGTACTCTGTACTGTTGCAGTTATGTGAAATGATTTTCAGTTTTTAACTTGTAAATACCTATTGAAAGACTTTAGATTCTCCCTTTGGAGCATTGATATATACCTATTCAACTGTTAAAGGTTGATTATTCATGATATCTGAACAGAAAGGGACGTAAATGTGATCTCAGCCAAATAGACTATTGAGGTGAGCTGATTGCTTGTTGCAACCGAAAGGGCGCTGAAGATTAGGGAAGAGGTGAAGGATGTGGCAGGTGAGTTATAACAGAGCCACTTAGCCAGCTTTAATTCTATAAATAGCAGTGTAGGTGTTTAAAACTAGAACATTTCTTAAGAAATTTAAATGGGGCCTGCCAAAGTGGAACCCAGCATTCTGATGGTAACAATTAGCATCAATGCTAAAAGTAAGCAATGTACCTATTGAGTACAATGTATTCAATAGGAGAGTCACAATTATGTTAAGTAACATGGGCTTACGCCATTCAGTATGATAAAATTAGTGTATAAGTTAAAATAAACCAAAATGCTAATGTTAGCCTAAATGCTGCCAGCAAAAGTAAAAATCTGATGTTTACTTCGTGGCACTTTGCTACCAAAAAACGGGCTCATCTCTTAGCAACAGATTAAAAACAAATATTGTTATTGTTCAAAATAACATAATATTTCTTCTGCTCTTTTGAAGTACTACTTATTTTATACTACTGAACAAGAATTGTGCAATTGGTGAATTTTGGAGAAAATTGAAAATGTTTTTTTTTTTTTTTTTTGGTCATTGGTTGTAAATATATTATAAAACAGACATTCAACACAAGAGTAAAAATCTGATTTATACTTCGAGGCAGTTTGTTACCAGAAAAAAATGCGCATCTCTTAACACCAAATTATTAACAAGTAATATTGTTTATAAATTATCTTACTAGACACAAGAAATTCACAGTTGGCACATTTTGCAAAAGTAAAAATCAGATGTTTACTTTGTGGCACTTCATTACCAGAAAACGCTCTTATCTCTTAGCAACAGATTAACAACAACAATTGTGTAAGATAAGATTTCTTCTGCTCTTTTGAAATCCTACCTATCTTATACTACTTAAAAGTTAAAATGCTTGTTTTTTTGTCATCGGTAGTAGATATATTTTAAAACAGACATAACACAAAAGTAAAAATCTGACTTACACTTCGTGGCAGTTCTCTATCAGAAAAAAACGCTCATCTCTTAACATCAAATAATAATAAGTAACATTATTGTTTAAAATACTGCTTACACACAAGAAATTTACAGTTGGTAAAATTTGCAAAAGTAAAAATTAGATGTTTACTTAATAGCACATTACCAGAAAACACACTCATCGCTTAGCAACAGTTTAACCAATATTGTTATGTTCAAAAAACTTCTTCTGCTCTTTCAAAATACTAGTTATCTTATACTACTTAAAAGTGAGAATGTAGGGGGTTTTTTGTCACTGGTTGTAAATATATTAACTGGTGGAAAATATATTATAAAATAAGCACAATAAATAAGCATTTATTAGACTTTCAGGGAAAGTCTAATGGTAATGCACTACCTTGCTCGGCAGTGCACTAGTGGGGGGCAGTTAAGTAGTAATATTTTTGCTAATGTTAATTAACAGCAGTAAACTGGGAGAAAGTAATGCTTGGGCAGTGCATGTTAGTGCACCACCCAAGTCAGTGCACTAACATGCAAGAGATATTGATGTTTTTATTTAGAATTTTTTTTTTGGGAAGCTTCATTTTAAAGGGCCACACTAATCCCGTGTGTAACAGTAGTTGGGTTAAACCAGTCATACAAAACCCAAAACAGCGACTATCTGCTCTGAAAAATGTGAAGGCTTTTATTTTGTAAGATATCTGTTGCTCTTATTTTGACAGTCCAATGTTATTGTCAGTTTAGGAGCATCAAGTTTCATGAGTAATATGGAACTTACTTCCTTTGTTCTTCTGTCATCTTGTCTGTATTAAGTGTTCCACCAAGGTAGCATCTCTAGTTCTAAATGCCAGCTCTGGCCTATGAGAGGCCCCTTGGGCCAAAACTTACTATCAAACCCGAAAACATTTTTCGGTAGCTGACACTTGGCGCGATGTCATGACCGACTTTCATACCAATGGAAAGCTGGTCTATTGGTACAACTGACTTCGCAAGGCATTTCACTGCTCTCCCTATGCATTGATATGGCAGGCCCCAATAAGCCTGTTAGATATCAAGTGAAAGGTTTGACTACCAGCTAAGAGAAGTACCAAATATGGTTATCTTACTGGAGCAATGCAAGTGTATGTAATAAAAAACTTTGTGTTTGTCATGTTTCTTGCAAAAATATCTGTAAATAAGGTGATATGTTGATTATATTAACCAAAAAAGCAGTGAATGCCACTATATGGTAACTCTGGAGGAACTGCATAGTTTGTTTTTCTTTTGCAAGAACAAAAACAAAAGTTTCTGGTTAACTCCACCAATTTGGTCTTACTGATGACTAGCAAAAAACATCCCAATCTCCAAACAAAAGGTATATTAAATCCAGTTTGCCACAAGCCTGAAAGCATATACTAGTAGATTTAGTCAGATGAGATCAAAATTGAAATGCATTGTGAGGCACATCAGCCTGAGAACATTGCTATTGTAAAAGATTGTGATGGCAGCATCATGTTGTTGGGATGCTTATCTTCTGCTTTGAAGCTGGTAGGAATTGACAGGAAGACTGATGGACCTAAATATAAATACAAGCCAGACTTTAGAGAAATATTTATGTAAACAAAGTTGTGGATATGCATTTTTACCATTGTTTGGAAAGTAGATGGAGCAAGACAATGGCAAGACGTGAAAATGTATGTTGACTGACACTATCCATCCCATGTGACTGAGCTGGAGGTATTTTGCAAAGAATGTGGTTCTACAAAGTGTTGATTCATGTGGGCTAAATATAAGTATACTGTATTCTTCAGATTTTTATTTTCTAAAAAAGACTGAAACTGCTTCTTTTTCATCCACTTCACAATTATATGGTATCTATGACATAAGTTACCAGTAAAATGCTTTTCTTATGGATGTAACAAGACAAAAGATAAAGAAGTTGAAGGGGCTATGAATACTTTTGCATGGCACTGTACCTACAAGTTTCTAAGAATCACATTCAAAATATATTTTTCTTGTTTTTATCATTTTAATGAGATTAACAAACAATAGTTCAAACGCTAACTGAGGACTGCCAATTTTCTGAAATGCTTGATTACTTTTTTCCTCTTGTGTTTTCTGAATAGCCATTTGCCTTGGTAAAATAATACTATTGTTTCAAGTAAATGAAAAAGACCGACTCAGAGGTTTTCTCTCAGCAAGCTGTCTGGGCACTACGGTTTCCAGCAGCCTTTTCACCAGGCCCAAGCGTCCTGTCCTGATCAGAGTCTTGGACAACTCTGTGACCTCTTCTGTGTGTGTTCTGTAGAGAGATCGGAGTTCTGATTTTACAGTATCCTGAGGATATTGCTCCTCTGCCTTGTTCACCCACATCTCCAGCTGAGTGATGACAGAACTAGGGTCAGAACCTTCTTGCATAAATAGATTCAGGAGCGTCAGTAGGAGGCAGTGCAGGGCTGTGGTGTCAGTGCTCCCTGGCCTCTCTAACTCCATTGCCTGCTTGAAGCACTCTGCAGCATTCTGTTCTTCACCTTTTATTAAAAGGCAGCGTCCTCTGAGCAAATGGAGGTCTGGTAAGCTGTCTCCTGGCTTGAACTGTAAGGCATTGGACAGACTCACCAAAGCATGGTTTATTGAGCTTTCGTCCACCAGAAGACTCTCTTGGAGTGCATCGACTCCCATGTAATAGAATACCTAAAAAGAAGAGCGTGAAGCTGTAAGTCTGTTTCCAGCCTATATCCCAGACCCTAGTCATCATAGTTTTAGCTTTACCTGTGCCATCTCTAGATGAGTCCTCAAACACGGACGTACTGTCAGCACCCTGTCCAAGTCTTTTCTAGCTTCAGCTAGCTTCTGGCGATCTGGAGCTCCTCCTATTCCAAGTTTTGCATTCTCAAGTTCGTTGACATATAGGATCACGTTAATCTAAACAGAGAATATACAGTCATATTCAGGAAATGATAAGACGTACTCTGATGAGGCTCATTTGTCAGATTGAAAGTACCTTCTTAAAATAACAACCTTTAATGACAGACTTTTCACCAAAATCACAATCAAAGTTTTGTTATCGGTTTGATACTAATCTTTACACCAACTATTGGGATCATACAAAGAAATAATGAAAATTAAAAAAAATTAAATTATAAGAATAAAGTCATAATATTACAAGAATAAAGACGTATGAGAATAAAGTTGTAAAAATAATTTATTTTTATAGTTTGAGGGGTTTTATTCTTAATTCTTTTAAAGCGGTCCTAGTTTACCAGGGCTGCCAATAATTTTGGAGGGTATTGTAAATATACCACATAGGTATACCTATTTTACACTCTGTTATTATGGACAGAGAATACACTAAAGCCTTCTACTCACAACTTTATATAAAGTATATCATGAAATGTGTTGAGTTAATGTGTTTCAGATGCAATACCTTTGCCCGTGTGCAGTAGGCCTGCCAGTTGAGCTCTGGATCTGGCAGAACATTTAGAGCCATGTTGCAGATCCCTGTGGCCATTTCATGTTTGCCCAGCAAAAAGATGATTTTGGCAAGAAGGTTCAGGATGATTGTATCGTCACTAGCCAAATCTATGGCCTGAAGAGAAAGACGGTTCTGTTAAATTTGGCACACAGGTGGCAGCAGCAAATGCTAATGTCTGAATTGTACTGGAGCTTGGCTAGAATACATGTAGTAGATTGAAATCATATTATTGTTAACTGAGATTAACAACAACAATATAACTAATTAATTTGTAAGTGAATTGTTCACTTAAAAATCTGAACAATTCACCCTTGGTAAACATCGACAGTATGGAAAAAAAAGGTTTTTTTTTGCTTCGGATTGAGATAATCTTCCTATTAAAGTAAAACGATGTTGTTACAGAAAATGCTTCTTTTGCATTATGTTACATCAAAATACCAAAATTAAGAGGATGTTGATCTCTTAGAACATCTTCCTTTTATAAGGCATAAAAGTAATAAACTTTATTTAATGGTTAATATTTCTCTGACCTTTTGTGAGACCTGACAGATTTTTTTTGATTATTTTACCGACATATGTATGATTTATTGGTTCCTTTTGTATCTAATATCATAAAGCTTTATAAGACTCCTATGTCTTAATATAATGTCAATATATAGACTTCTGTTACAACTGTTTTTATTTGTTGATGTCTAAACCAAAACAACTCTGTCAAAATATATGTTGTATATGAAAATAACATGTTGAAAAGGTAGTAATGTAGGAAAAATAATAAATGTAAGACATCTAGAGTTGCCTAGTTGAAATGACAACATGTCAGCATTTCTGTTTGTCTCCCTTTTATTGGATTGTATTTGGTGAGGTTTCTAATTCTGAGTTTACTTACGGTTCCAAAGCAAGACAGAGGATCAGAGGCTGAGAAACCACAGTCATGTATTGACATGGGGATGGAGGAAAATTCGTCCTTTCTTTCCAACATGATGCCAATGTAACACCAGGCTAAAGCTAACAAGAGACATCACAATTAAGAGCGTTTCCTCACTTTCTATGGGGCTATTTTGGTGAAAAAAAATATAAAAAATCATGGCATCTCTAAAGAACAAATGAACAAAACATTTTAGCTACAGAAACACATATTGATTCACCACATTTAACGGAGTTTAAGGCATATGTTATATATATGTTAAGCATATAATCTTAGAATTTTAGGGCATACATACATATAAACTGCCAGATACATAAATTATTTTGCTTTAGAAATGTCTTTTTGCAAAAACCTTAATTTTCAGGCAAAATATAACTTTATTTAGCTACACATAATTTACTTCTGTTTATCTTAGACTAGCAATTATCGTCTTGAAAAGGTAGCTCAGCTGAATCAATGTCATGACGTGATGACAAATGTAGCTGTAATTATTACAGTCTATGTGATGAAGGACTAGAGTTTGGATGGAGCACCGATTTGAACAATTATTTTAAAATGTAATACCAGATTATAGAGTTAAAAGCTTTCTTTCTTCTGATTTTCATTAGTAGACAGACACATGCTGACCTTTGTGCTGCTTTGTCTCAGATTGCAGTGTTTCCTTTAGGAGCTTCAGTCCCTTATTGTAGTGGAAGAGTCTTGAGTATTCAGAATCATCTTTGGTTCTTATGATCTGGTCCAGTCTTCAAGAGACATGAAGACCAGACATTTTAACATTTTGACAATTTGTTGTAAAAAAAAAAAAAAAAGTAGATATATAGATATTAGATGTTTTCTCCATACCTTACATAAATAGCTGCCATTTTAAAATACCAGCTTTGTTTTTCCACGGTTGGTATCTAAAAAACATGAGAATCAGCTTAAATCAAGGAGTGGTCATCTTGGGTCAGAATTTGGAACTGTACTCTACAAAGAGTTGATTAATATAAAATTTGAACATTATTATTCTTTTTAACATACTGGGCTTCATCACAATGACAGCCAGTGAAAAGAAACGGGTTTATTGATGCATGTTACACCTTCATTGTCAAACTTTTATTGTATCTCTTACCAGGTGACCCCCATAATGCAAAGCTTTGCTATAAAGCGACAGCGCTGACATCAGCTTCTCCCTCAAGTTGTCGTCACTGTCCAGCTCCACATCATATGGATACACGTACGCCTGCTCAGCCAGACATCGTGCTGCTAGTAGCCTGGTCTCCTCCTGGGAATCGTCTCCAGAGTTCATTCCCATGAGACAGGAGACCTTGTCCACACATTCCTCTGCATCCACCTCTCTCCCCTGTGTGTCATACACAAAGCCCAGGTTGGCCCAGGCATTGAGATTCCCAGGGTCCTCCTTGCAAATGCTCCTAAAAGGCCGGAAATTAAAGGGGTTAAAAGAAAATTATTTTAGAGCAAAACTGAATCATTTAAAATGAATCAGTTTAAGTGATTCATTTTGAGCAAATGACAATAACTGTACATTTAAGCCACATTTTTATAATAGATTCCTTGAAATCTTCCTGCTCCCAAAGTATTGCTGCAATACTCCAATGTTAAAGTCAATGTTTTGGCTACCTTTACCTATTAGAATTTATTTTAGGATGCAATGCATTTTACATTTATTGTAGAATTCATTCAGTTCTCTTGTGTACTGTAAAAGTAACAAGGTGAAGCATCACTTTCTTTTTAGGACCCTCACTTGTGTAACAGCATTGTTGCAGACCTGAAGGCAGCAGCGATCATTCATGTTTTAAAACAAAAACTTTAAACAAGTTTTTTTTTTTTTATTGAGTCTTTTAATTTTCTATGCTTCTTAAAATTTCCTATGCTTCTTAAAATGTTATATCTTTGTTGCCTCATCATCCCCATAGATTTAACCCATTGCCTCAAATGTGTCCTGTCACCCTTTGTCAGCAACATGAAATATAGTTTATGAGGTAAAGCCAACTCTCAAATGGCTGTTGAATTCTGGTGTATTACATATGCCGTATTTAGTCATTTTAAGTCCATACTGTGTTTATTATGTCCACTGCAGCTGTCCTTTGTGACTAGTTGAAACAGCAATCAGAATGATATGGGTTCACTGTTCTGTCATATCATTCTGAAAGCCTTCAATTTTTGAAAAGCCTAAAGTTTTAAAATGTATTCCACACATTTCATAGACAGGCTTTTAAAAAATATGCTGGTCCAAACTATGCCCAAAATATCTCTCTACATTAGCTTTCTTAGCTCACACAGCCTTCCAGAAGAAGTTAGTGTCTTCTACCTGAATATTTCCTCAGCTCTGTCCAGCTGTTCCAGGTGAAATGCCAGCAGTCCCAGTAGATTTCGAACAGCGTACTGCAGGTATCCTACTTCAACCTCCAGCTCAGCTTGCAGGCTGTCCTGTTTCAGGTAAGTGTCTCTGAATCGCAGATTCGCAGGTCCAACAGGATCACAGTTAAGATTTAGCTCCAGGTGGAAGTGGCCAGGGATGTACTGCATGTCTTCAATAAGGGACTCAATGTCCTCTGAGTTGTCTGTTTCCATGTCCTCCTTCTTTGATCCTGTTGTAAAAGGTGAGAAGATTCTGGTTGTGTGTATTTTGACTGGTGATCCTCGACACTTCGTCTTCCTTAGATTTGGTTGACGTAAGATGTCAGCAGGTTGAACAGGTTAGACATAGGAGTGACCAGGGAGGGAACTGCTAGTTATGTTAAGCAATTAAAACCGCTGACATTAGAATTTCTTTTTATTTCAGTTTTGCCTCCCTCAGTTTTTTAAACAAATGAAAGCATAATCCTTTCTGAAATTTAAAGATTTAAAGATTTCAGCAATCATTTTCTCTGTCTTAGATTAGGATCTGTAACAGACGAACCATTTGGCATTCCTTAAAATGTATTCAGACAAGATAATTATAACTTTTGTCATCTGCATATTCTGGACTTAAGCCTTCATCTCAGGAAATTTGAGCTGATTTTATCCTTACAGACTGAATATGTTTGTATTTGTTTTGTTGAGTTTTCATACCGTCTTTAACTTTATACCTACTTTTACTTTGAAATTCCTTCATAACAGAGCAATCCTGTTCCCAGGGTTTCCTTCTGTCCTCACATGTGCTCTGCTACAATAGTTAACTAGTCCTCTCTGAAAACTTTATGTTTTTCTACTAAGCGCCTTGTTGTATGTTTCTTTGTGTACATAACTTAGATTGTTGCCTTTCAAGCTGGGATTATTAGCCCTTTAGGATGTAGTTTTAGATTTAGCTTAGCACTTTGGTGGATTTTTTACCCATACTAGCTTAGTATTTCACAGGCCATTATAGTCTTATCTACGCCTATGTCAGCTGTGCCCAAGAATGTGACCAATCAGGCTCTGTGTGACTCAAGAAAACTGAGCAAATCTCAACAAGTGTTCTGCTTAGTTCATGATTGAATAGAATAGAATAGAATAGAAAAGATTAATTGCAAATGATATAATACAGTGTACAGTGAGATTTGGATAAATTACACTAAAACAAATGTTCATTGAGAAGTATGAAAACACAAATTCATTATAAGGTATTAAAATTAAATAGTCAAAACTTTAGGCTAAAAAAAAACATCTGCTACTGACTGGATATTTGACCTCTTACTGAAACTGCTTTTCTTATTTATAATTACCTTCATCATGATTTTGGTGTTTTTTACTAACTGCTCCACTTGGTGGCAACATTGTACTATATCACATCTTGGTTATCAAAAGTACTGAAGAAAAAAAGTCACCAATAAATTATGTTAACTTCGAATCATTTATTGCATATTCATCTTGGAGGTTTCTCAAGCAATTCAAAGCTATTTAAATTTGGTACACAGGTGGCAACAGCAAATGCTAATGTCTGAATTGTAATGTACCTTGGCTAGAATTAATTTAGTAGATTATAATTATGTCATGTGACAGATAATACACAAAAATTAAACTAAAACATGCTTTTGATGTGTAAATAACTCAAACTTAAATCAACTGTGCCAATAAAATAAGAAAAACATTCTGTAGAGAAGGATTATAACATGAAAACTGTGAAAGTTAATAGAAAATATAAAGCAAATCAGTCTTTCCAGTTGTCTTTTTTTTCTTTTCCTTTTTTGTGGTTTAAAAAGACAAAATAAATAACATAAATTAAGCATCAATTTATCGTCAGGATTTAAGTGCTGTGTAATAAAAACATATTTTGGATAACACCTAAGGATTTTTCTGTGAGAGCATTCTTGGTTTTTGTAGTGAGACCAAATCAAATAACTTTTAAACTTTTTTCTAATTTAATGTGACAAGTGTTCTGTAAAAATTCCATAAAACAAAACAATTTATAAGGAAAATAAAGGAAAAAATGGAGTTTGCCAAAAGGCTGAGATCAATCTTATTGTGCCAACAATAACCTGGATTTATGAAACCAAAAGTAGGGCTTTAAGATGGAATAATTTTCTTCAAAATAAACATCGAAATCTTTGGGAAAATAAAAATCCTAAACTTGTGTTGGAGAATTGTGTTATTGCCTGAAGGAGTAAAATGTTGGGCAATAGAAAAATGTTTTAACAGTAGCTATGTTTGGCAAATAAACAAAACTTAAGGTTGTTTTTTTTTCATACTGGAATTAGGTTTATGAAAAACTACACAGATCATTTCCTTAGGCAAAACTTGCAAATATAGCCAAGGCAAGTTGTTGAATTTTGAAAGACTTTTGTCCGATTAGATGTTAATTTAAACAAATTGCTTTCGCCATGTTGTTTTTTTTTTGTAAGTTTTAATCTTCCGTTCAGTTTTCCTTTTGCCTTTTCTATTTATTTTTTTACTGGGAAAGATCTACCATAAAAGCAGCTATAGCTTTTCTCAGTAATATTCCCTTCCATTACAGCAGCAGGACTACTGTAAAATGGATTTTATGGTATATCCTGCTGCATTTAAACCTTTTCTTTAGGCCAGTATTAAACTCTTTTAGTCTCACTTTGCATGTAAAAAATGAACAACTGGACAGCCTATTCTTTTTAATTTAGACAACAGGGACATACAGAACAACAACAGAAGCATTTCTTGAATATGCAACTTGAAACTAGATCACCCTGGTCAAGCCCACGCAAATATAAAGCCACAATGCAAACCCACACACAAACGCTTGAGTTAAGTTTGAATAAGGCTGCTGATTCTGCAGCATAGTGCCGGATACATTTGCAAACTGAATGCACTGCTTAATGTGGATACTGTAGCCCAGCCTCAGCATGTGGGTGTGCAAAAAGCTGAAAATTTTCTCCTCCATGACACCGTTGCCATGGTGGTCATCATGGATACCAGGCTAATTGCATAGTAACATAATCATTACAGGCACATGTTTGTGTTCTTTTAAAGTCAAAGACAGAATTTTATCTTGCTTTTGTTTAAACTTGCTCATATTTAAAAGGGAAATTTTACATTACAGCAGCTGGCAGACTGAACAATGGCATTATCGGATGGAGTCTGGATAATCACTTTGGAGTTACTTTTCTGTAATGTGGGATTATAACGTGCTCCACATATTATAGTCTTTTCACAAAGGTACTTTGGCTTTTAAACTAACCCATTGTTAACATATTTACTGTTTTGATGAACGGCTACTGTAGCAAACAGCATTCAGTGCCATTTATGATAGAGAGTTAAGAAGTTGACAATAGATGCTAACAAAGCCAAATACTGAACATAACAGTCATCTGTCCCTTAGCTTGCACAACTTCTCCTGATCCACAAAACTGAACATCCAAACTCTCACAACTCCATTAACAACTCTGAGGATAACATTTTTGTCCAATGTCCAAAACCCAAACTCCTTCTGAATTTGAGGTTTGACAATCAGTAGGGCTCTTTTATAGCACTAAGACTTTCTGAGAAGTGTGATTTTTTGAGAGTTAGTGCAAACTCTTCAATCCTCTTTTGAATTTTCCTATTTTAAAATATAATAGAGAACAAACTCACTGTATGGGGTTTTAGACTGGTTTCAAAGAATTGTTGAAAATCATTTGATAAAAATGCATCATGTGTTATGCCATCATGACAGAAAAAAGAAAGTAACTCTGGGATAAAAAAATTGTCTAGTCTTTGTTATCAGAAAGAACAACATCCTCCTTCAAATCCAGCTTTGGTCATTATTGTATCAGTGGTACAGATACACATTTATGGCTTTTCATCTTCTACTGCAGCGTCCTACATCCATTTGGTGCATTTAAATCCACAGCTGTCAGATTCTTATCCGCAGCTAGGATGAGTGATCACAGTAAAAGCATCAGGTCTGTTAGGGAGACCTGAGCAGATCTGACCACAGATCAAAGTCCTTATCTCTAAATGTACCAGGCAATGCACAGAAACGAGATATATTCAGCAAGGAACAACTGTTCTTATCCTTGATCTTTATTGTGTAATTCATTGTATTTTTTAAATGCAATTCCTCTTTGGCCCACCACTAACTTTAACTGCCTTTGTAATAAACCTGTGGACAAAAACTAATCTCCAGATATGGTTCTGCTTCTCCTCTGAAGCTACAAGGAAAAAAAAAACATCCCAGTAGGAAAATTATGCTTGTCATTCACACTAATTTTTTGACCATTTTTGTTCATGTCTGTTGCCATTACTGGTGGGACCTTTTGGTCTCTTTTGCCAGGAAAACTTTCCAGTAAATCAATCCTCTAGTCTCACAACCACATGGCTTTAACCTGACGCATACCCACAATTCCACGTCAGGAGGTTCAGGCCTGTTAGGGGGGGAATCTGTCTGTGCTGTGTGTGTGTAGGCAGGGAAAAAATAGTCAATTGTGTAAGTGTGAGTCAGACTGCAGAGAGTGGTGTGATCACCATTTGTAACACCTCATTTATCACACTTCTAACACCTTTTCCACCAAAATGATGATCCTATACTTTGAATCTGTGAAAGATGCTCATCCAAAGATTTAATAAAACCGTAAAATTACACTCTGCCCACACCATGATGCAGTTATTCCAAAATAAACAGAGTTTTAGACTTGTTAGTATGCAGCAAAAACCTGTATTTTGCTTGTATATACATATAAGTGATTAGTTATCATAATGCTTATCAAAGTAAAATTTTTATGGAGCTGCATAGATAACAGCAAATATATACACCTGTTAAATTTATAATTAGCAATTAATTTTTCAGTAAACCTGCTTATTTCACCAAATGTTATACCTTTTTCCATGTTCTACCTCTTCTAAAAAGACAGTAAGCAACAATTTTCTGCAGGGGCTGGAATATTTTACTGTATAGATACATAAAACAAAGAATAAATACATTCCTTGATAGCTTAAGGGCAACTTAACAGTTAAGTCAATTTCCTGTATGTAGATTTTATTTTGAAAGTGAGCCCGGATGCAGATCCGCGTTGTTGCGCCTGACTTGTCTCTACTCTGCTCTCTTGCACTCTGCGGCGGCTGCTGGTCGCTGTCATCATGCAGGTGGAATCTGCGCAGTGTGCTTCAGAATAAAAATCTTTGACAGGGACGCCACGACTTCTCTGAGCTGCCAGCCAGCTGGACTCCTGACATCAAACCGCCGTGGAGGAAGAAGCAACAAGACAAGAGACAAGCCGACAAATTGGATTTATTACCCCCTTGCACCATTTACGTGCCTAAGTTAGAAATATGTTTAAATTTGGATTAAGATCTCGTTAAATTATTGCTCTGCGCGGGATAATAAAAACGCTGTTGTGTTGTTATAAAGTGTTTTCCTCTCTTGGCGCAGTCCAGCACCGCGCAGCGGGAGTCGCAGAGGATGTCATCCAGTCCTAAAGGAAATGAAAGTCCCAAACTGAGCAGAAGGACGTAATCTTTTGGGAATATCTTCTCTTTGCACGCGCCGGTGCGATGGATGAGGGCACTGCCAGCGACACCATCCCAGATCTGAAAGATGTAGAGACAAAAATCGGCCGGAAGACTCCCGAGGGTTTGCTCAGGTGGATGAGAGAAGATGCGTCCTCTCTCCGGGGAGAAACCAAACTGGCCACCCCTCAGGACACCAGTAAGGACACTGGGAGGAAGAGTTTGGATGAAAAGATTAGGAAGCTCAGGATGGAGATGGTAAGATATCGATGTGTGTGTGTGTGTGTGTGTTTTTCTGTGTCCGCCAGTGGATGTAAATCCAGTTTGTCAGTGTCAGTCAGCGCGGTTGAGCTGTCACACTGACGCAGCTCAACGGAGGCTCTCATCCAGCTGGAGAAGGTTGCTGTGAATAGCTAAACACATTTAAGCAAATTAATCCGTCCATGTAGGAGCAATGATTTAAAATGAATGTACAGGAAAAGAGGAAACAGTGCAGGATCCTCTACAGGCCACCGTACAGTTTAGATTCATCAGGTTGGATTGTAAAATGTTGGCTGTGGAAAAAGTTATTTGGCTGAATCCCATTTTACCTTTTGCCCCTCATTTAGCATTTACACTCTAGAATTCTTAAGGGAAGGGGCTCCTAATGGTTTCTGTGGATTAGGAGAACATCAAATAGGATTGGGTTTCTAAGCTCTTAAAAACAGATTTTTCAGGAGCACGCCTGGAAGCAAAGGGACTGGAGCACATACAGTAGCACAAACCTAAAATCAAATTCAGCTTACATTTGGTAGTCCTATATATAAAAAAAGATAAATAGAAGATAGAAACCAAATTGTATCTAATTGCATGTTATTAATTAGCATGTCAAAAATTATTTATAGCCTTTTTTGTAATCTGAGTTTTTTTTCCCCATGTTTTATTTTGGCTTTATAGCAAACATCCCATACTTTTGCTCTCCGCTTATTATTCATCATCTTTCATAATGCCTTTCAAGTCGAAAGCCCTCTTGCCACCACCCTAATCCGTAGGTCCCTTTAACATCTGACATCAATCAGGACTTTGACTGGGCCACTGCAAACGTCAATATTGTTTCTAGTCAGAAGATGATGAGGAAGGTGAAGGAAGAAAGAGGAAGGGAGGAACAAATTAATGAATAAATGAGGTTGGTGGTTGAAACAACATGACAGGTAGTGCCAAACAGGATCACTATGTGGATGAATGGTTTGAGTGTGGCCTTTTAGAGTACTGGGGTTTTTCTGGCTTTATGGAGCATGGACCCTCCTCTACCTGTTGCTTCAAAATGTGGTCAGTTGACTAAAAGAAAACTCCTTAACCTGTTTACTTAAAGAGGATTTTTAAAAATGGCTGTTTGGAAATATTGCTGGTAGTGAAACTAAATAGGAGTGCCATCTGAAAACTACAATCAGCTCAGAGTGGCGTGTCTGTTAGCAAACTACAGGCTAATCAAGAATATAACTCCAACTATTGCTGAGCCATTGTGCTTTTTTAAGCCTGTCATAAGAAGTAGAAGAGTAAAAAGATATATTTTTCATTTTGATGGCCTTTACTTGAAAACTATTAAAGAGTTTACTTTGTGTTGTTCAGTAAGATCAGAGTACATATTATAACAAAAACAATAAAAGTTGTAGATATGACATCTGTCTAAAGCCAAACGATAGTGTGGATAATTGTTGCTTTTGTGTTTTAAATATAAACAATCAGATCATGTTATAATTTTTTTTAAAACCATTTGTGTCAATACTTCTGTTATCTGGTGGTAACCAGTTTATTCACAAAGGATAAACATTTAGTTACTATGGCATTGTTTTATTTCTTATGTGACTTTCAGGGGGTTCTACAGTGATTGGTTTAATTTTTCAAATGTTGTCACTCACTTATTTTATCAAGACTCTGATGTTATTTAAGCAGATTATTTCCCAACAAGCAGCTGTTGATTTCCCTGTCATCTTGTTTACAAGGATCCAATCCTCCTCCAAGCAGCAGAGTAAATCCTCTGCCCCACAGCTGATTTTTTCCCCCCCCTCAGTGTACATGCATGTAATGCATTCCTGCGGCAGACTGAGGCGTGCACGCCTGAACCCTGTGTCAGAACCACAGGGTTCTGACACAGAGCACATGCACAACAGCATCGAGACTTCCTAACAAAGCGAGCCGTTATCCGGTGATGTTTCTGACACATTGGTTAGTTCTTAAACATCCAAATACAGACCCAACAGTTGGTCACATGTTGGGCAGCCAAGTTTATTACACCTCCGGACTGTAGCTCAAAGCAGTGCTACAGTTTTAAAATGCAGTGGTTTGTGTGGACAAATAAGCCAAAAATGTCCTGAGTGAAACTGTCCAGGACAGATGTAGATTACATTTACCTGTTACTGCAGAGTACAAGCAGAACTTGCTGCAGCAGACAGGCTACTTGATGTGTTCAACGTGACATTATTTAGTTAAAATTATATGGTGAAATATATTTCAGATAAGAATTAAAAGATCAGAGAGAAGGTGAAAAGCTTCATCTTAAGCATCTTATCCTTCACAATCATTTCAAACTGACAGCGATGGCGCTCCATCAGAATGAGGAACAACAGAACATGGAGGGCAGGATCACTGTTTATATTCTCTGAATTTTTATTTTCAACCCAGAGCATAAGAAAAGGCCACCAACCAGCCACCTGCACATTATTTCATTCTGTTTTGTTTCTTCTTTTGGGAGTTGTTGCAGCAGCACCCCCTACAGCAGCTGCCACTCTGGAGCACTGCTGATGCTGCCTATGTGCAGGACCAGACCTGCTTCAAGGTTTTTGTAATTTCTTTGAATCCATTAGGAGGACACAATCTGAAGGATGTGTGAGGTGTCATCAATCCTCTCTGCTGGGAAGAAAGAGGGACCGACAATATAGTTGTGGTGATAAACAGCAACTTCCTACCCTGCAGACAGTGAAATGTACCACAAATACACTCTCCTGCATGTGAGTGTGTTTCATTCATCTCACAGAGTGGTATAGTGTAATGAGAGTGCAGAGGAGTAGATGTGAGCACTGCGCTTTCATCAGCTATCTGCTTAGTAAGATTTACAGTAATGCATGTGAGAAGAGTCTGCAGAGTAATGCCAAATGGGAGAGCAGAGACACACACATGGTTGTGCACGCAGTCTAGCAAAAGACACAATATGTGTTTCTGTATTTTTAACACCTTACCCCATGCTGATGAACTCATTAGAACAGCTTTATGAGGCAGGATATTAATGAGCAAAGTAAAATCAGCAGATTTTCATGAAATAGTTTGCAATAGTTTAAACCCTTTTCTAATTTATCCGTCAAAGTGTCAGCACAACATGGGGACAAGGGCTTCAGCATCTTTCTCGAGTCTCAAGTCCTCGTGTGTGTATGCATGTGTGTGTGCGTTGTCAGATCCCTCTGACAAATAAGTCATTGCGAAATGAGTACCAAACACTCAAAACTACCGTGTGAAAAATCTTTATCTGGTCAGCTACTTGTTCCAGTCAATGTGTGGTTGTGTCAAACTAAATTATTACCAAGTGAATATTCTTTTTTTTTTTAAAATCTTAGCACCCTGTTTACAAAGGCTTATACAATCACCCTCTGTTGAAATTTGCTGTCTAGTTATTTACTCCAAACCAAACCAACCGGCTTGGAATTCAAATTAGAATACAATTAGTGGATCCATGATTGTACTTTGTATTTAATTATCTTTTTTTTTTTTTAAAGAAAAGAAAAATCCGATTAAATTGTATTTAGCTTCATAGTCATGAATGCTGCATTATGGGGCATCACCTTAGATTTAAAACTCAATGTCATTTCTTATTCAAAACTGCAGTTTCACTTTTTGTTTATTCAGAACCAGAATGTTAGATATTTGCTTTGGCTATGACAGTTGAGTAGAATATGGCACAAAATAAATTTCAGGGGCTGGATAGCAGACAGATGGTCTATTTCAGGGTGAAGGGACACTGCAAGGACACCGTCTGTCTGCAGATGACCTGAGAGAGACGGGGAAGGGGAAAAAGCAGACAATGACACAAGAGGATATGAGACTGCATGTGTGTGGGGGGGGTGTGTGTGCGCGTACGTTTTTTGTTGCTAAATGAGATAACCGGTGTCCCAGCTGGCAGTGATTCAGCAGTCTGTGTGGAAGCTGTGTGACATTGGCAAGATGTTTTTTTTGCCATATGAGCGGGTCTGCGTCACGCCTTATGCTTCAGCTGACTTTGCCATCATTTCAGTTAAATTTTACTCTCCGTCTTTTTGAATCTCCATTCTTGCCGTTTCAATGCAAGAACTGCACCCCTCCCTTTCCTTCCCACAATTGTATTTATTACAGCATTTTTACAGGGGGAATAAATACTTGATATTTTTTTCTCCAATAAATGCTATAGTCAGCTTAAAGAAAAATCCTACAGAATAATACATTTCCCACTGACTAATTATGCTTTTGGGGACAAATCAAAGCTGCTTCCTGAGTGTTTCTGCTTTTGCTTTTGTCAAACTCACTTGACAGATAAACCAATAATGGGAATCTGTTTTGCAGAGCAATTAATTAAGGACAGCCATCAGTCATTTTGATGAGTTGTTAAAGATTGTCTGTTCTGACATTTTTCTAATTTTAGTCATGTTGAAATAAGGCGACAGCAAATACCATGCTATAAGGAGTTTGAACACTGTTTTTTCTGTATATCAATTTATTTAAAAATAAACAAGGAGTGTTTACATTTTCTAATGTAACATACCCAGAATTGTACATAGAAGCTCAAATATATATATATATATACACCCTGTTTCTGTTTATTTTGCCGTGTATGCTGTCATATTGAAAAACATTTACATTTGACTTTTTATATTAGCGCCCCCAAAAACATCACATTATTAGGGAAATTAATCATAAAGCAGGTCAAGCTGTTTCAGTTTCAGTATCAACATCCAGAATGCCTGGTGATTGTGCAATGGTAGCATACTGCCATTGCTGCAATAACTGATAGACTGTATAGCAGTGGTAATGTGTATTATACAGGGTGTACTTTGGTACTCATGCCAGAGTACACCCTGTACTTTGGAAAGGTGTACATGGCTACAGCCTGCCATGGATCAGCCATGCAGCCAAAATAATTAGCTGCATGGCTGATCTTGTGATAAAATTGTGCATGATATAGTGCAAGTCATTTTTGTCGTTTTCCGTTTTTTGAAACAAACAATAGATGCACAATAGTGTAATGGTGATATACTCAAATTGCAGAGAATTAATTTTGCAGCCATCAACAAGTTTTTGGTATAACCCCAGCTGTATGCTCGGCCACTTGTCTTGCCACAAGAGTTCCTTAAAACTAATTGAAGCCAATTGATCTCCTGACACAGACTTTACTTTAAGCTTTGCCTTAGATTTTCAACAGCCTTAAGGGAAGGGACATACCAGAAGCTTAATAATATATACACCAGAATAAGCCTACTTTATCTATTGCTAAATTATTTTTGATTTGTTTTTGGATCATTGTCCTAAGTCATACCCATCTGTCAAATATTTAGTTCAGGGGGAGGTAAAGAATTTGGATGTTGTTCTCTTTCTTCATTTTCCCAACCGCTGTATTCACTAGGATGTCTGAACAACCTCACAGCATGATGCCGCCTGAAATAAAATTAAGTGTGCCAACAGTACACATTTCCCAAGCACATAAAAACTGCTCTGACCTATACCATATTAAACATTTGTGGACTATACTTCAGGTGAAAAGAAGGAAACCAATCTGTTTGAATCAACTTGAATGAAATGTCTCTTCTAAAAGGAAAGAAATACTATAGTGTACAAGATATGTACAGCAGGAAAATGAGCTTTGCAGAATCATATGGATAAACCAGATGGTGCATCATGCCTGAGATTTTGGCTGTCCTGTACTGATGTCTTTAAGAACATGAAAAGATCATTAATGATGATTTAGTTCTATGTTGTCCTTGATGTCTGGGTCCCACTTCCATCCTGTCTGGATCATAGAAAAACATTTAAACCTCCACTTTGACCTTTCCCGTCTGACAGTGGCCTTTCTGTAATGAGCGAGTTTGAATTCACTGTGCAGTTAAAAAAAAGGAACTAAACAACAACAATGGTAGGGATGAAAGAAATTCTTCCTGGGTCAGCAACATAAGCAACACTAAGCAACATTGGCAGAAAAGCAAATTGCATGGTTTCCACTGCTGCCACAAAGAAGAGTTTGTCCTGTTGATTTTCTTTTTACATAAGCTATTCACAAGTTTGCATTTAAGGAAGATGCAAAAGCAAATTCATCCCAAGCTGTAAGTAAAGCATTTTTTCTGTGGTAATTTAAACACCAGCCAACCAATAAAGTACCCTTTCCCCCTGTCCTCACCTCAGTTTAACACTCGGTAATTTACTGAGGCTTGACAGCACCATAAATCTAGTCAATCTCTGCAGGGAAAGAATTCAGCAGCTGAGCTGTGCATGCAGCCTCTGTTAGCATTATGCCATCTCAGCGCTGACAGGCATGGAGCTACTTTTATCACCACCCTCATTAGGCAGTCGGACGCTGCCAGCCGGAATCTGCCTGTGCCAGCCTACCAGCAGGTTAAGAGCCACACATGCAGGTAGCAGCAGTTGCTGATCTCCAGAACGCAATCATGCAATGATCCACCCTGTAAACAAACAGTGTTAATTTTATTTCATTCATTTTATGTCTACAAACGGCAGCAGAAGCGGTTTGTGAGCAGACATATGCATGTTAGAATGTCATCATGAAGTTACAGTATCTTGTATGAAACAGTTCAAAGGCTTCCTTGTGTTAGCTAGTGGAAAAGCTCATTTCTATTTTCTTGTATTATTTGAGCATTACATCAGACCAATAAAAAATATTTCATACTATAAATATGTTATGCCTTACACAATCACCGGAAAAAATGCTGACTTCACGGGTCAATGCTAACGACGCTGGCTGTTGATGGAGTTCTGTGTCCAACCACAATAATGAAAAGTTTCGTGGAAGGCAAATGTGTGGTAGGAAACAATGCAGCAGCTGGGAAAGATGACACCATTCAAACACAGGGCAATCCAAAATACTTTACACAAAATCAAGGCAGAAACATTAAAATTAAAACTGCTTTGAAAAATGCTGAGAAAATACTATGTGACAAACTTAAATCTCATGCTTTAATCATTCCTCAGTGAATAGGCAAATGGTTTTTCATCTGCTCTGTAAGCTGCAGTAAATCTCATGTTTTCAGTCCTGATTTAAAGGACCCAACAGCTTCCGCAGGTCCCCGGTTTTCAGGGTGTTTTCACCAGCACTGAGGAGCGTAAAAACTATGAAATGTTTTTTAGCCTGAGAATATTTTGTGGCTCTGGCTGCCACATTTTTGATGAGCTGCAGCTGTCTGAATTTTTACAAAAAACTGAATAAACCATTATAACCGTCCAATTTACTAAAACTGAAAGCATAATTGTATTCCTACTACCCTGTGATAAACTGGCGACTTGTTCAGGGTTTACCCTGCCTGTCGCCCAATGACCGATGGAGTTGCGCATCCATCCATTCATCCTGTAAGGATGTATTCCTACTTTTACACAGTTCACCTTTGATTTAAAGGACAGAGGTTCAGCAGTTTCGGAAGAAAAACAGAGGCACTTTTCTGGCAGCTTAATAAATTCAATAAATGAAATGAAAAATGAATGCCTAGCAGTGAGGGAACAGTTGTGATGAGAGAATATAATTTGGCTCAGCTTTAAATATTGGTGCCATATAGCACTTCCTGGTGTGCTGCTCGCTGACAGACCTCTGCAAATCTATAAGGAAGAATTTTTCCATGACCACAAAAACTGTTTTGCTTCTTCTGAAGTTAGCTGGACATTTTGCAGTTGATTATAGTATGTAATTTTGGGTAACTATTGCTTTTTTAACCAAAACAAAGCTATTTAAGATCACAGATGTGCCACATTTTCCACTCTGTACAATGTTGATCTCAGCTCCTTCTACAGGGCCAGTTTTAGTCATATTTTCCTTTTACTTTCCTGTTTCTTCCCTAATTTTTTTTCCTATTTATAGTATCAGACCTCCACCTGCTTGTGTCTGTTAAACATTTCTTCCAATTATGGTAATCTGTAAAACTTTAATAGCCTTATAATAGTGTTAGCACATGTGTCTTGAGCCAATGGCTGACTGTGTTAAATGCTTTCCAGGCATATCCTGTGGATTCCCCTTATAGAAGATTTTTTTTTTATTTTTGGTGTCAGTAAACGTTCTCCTTTTTTGGCGCTGAATAATTAGTGGTTATATCCACTACTTATTTTGTAGATATAACCAACGTTTTACATCTAAAGTTTTTAATGTGAATAAAACAGTATCACATGTTTCTCAAACTCAAACCCACTTCATAGTTTTTCAGTAAAGTTAATTAATGTTAAAATGAGTTTTCTTTCCATGAGGTAAAAACTGTATAAGCAAGATACCTTTTATCTATATTTATTGAAGGAATACATTTGGAAAACAGCTGACTAAAGATTAAAAAGAAACATATGTCCAATACTAATACAAATGTCCTTCAATACAAAAACACTAAGTCATACAAAGTATTTTTGGTCTACTTTCTAGTGCAAATGTCTTGGTTCACTTGCAATAAAACAAAACTAAAACAAAAATTATTGTTTTAGGTCAATAATTCATTAATATTGATGAAAACGTACTAGTTATAAGTGAAATAATCTACCAGTGGAACAAGACATTTTTCCCATATTATAAGTGAAATAATCTGCTGATAGAACTAGTGCTTTTTCATTAATATTAAAGATTTGACTTAAAACATGCATGGAAAACATGGGAAAAGAGTACAAAGTTAATTTTAGAAGGCACAATTGCAAATGATTCAATAGTGCTCGACTAGTGTAAAACTAATAATTAAAAATCACAGCCATCTGCAGTATTTTGAAGATATCTCGTTTGCTGTGTTCACAGGCTTATCTTCGCTCAGTTGATGTCAAGATTTTGCAACAGTTACTGGCGGTCCATGAGGGCATCGAGGCAGTGAAATGGCTGATGGAGGAGCGCAGCACACTAACCAGTCACTGCAGCAGCCTGACCAGCAGTCAGTACAGTTTGGGTGAGGGCCCTGACACATCTTGGAGGGGTTCTTGGAGCAGCCTGCAGGACCCCACTAATGACAAGCTAGACAACATCTCTATTGGCAGCTACCTGGACACTCTGGCTGACGACATGGATGAGTACTGCCCTTCCAGCTCAGAGTCTGTCATTTGCTCCACCACGCCACTGGTTTCAGAAGCTACACACGACAGCAACACAACTGGAGCCCCGAGAGTGTCTGGAGCAGGAGCTGCTGTGGGAGCTGGGTTGAGTAATGGAGATGGGAATCAGATTCGAACTGGGACAAGTGACAAAGAAATGTTAGGGGGACCTGGGGTGAGTAGCGTTGTCACTGGGCCCGGAGGTAGTGAAGCTGCAATATTAGGAGCTCCTGTCAGGTTTCCCCAAGTCAAGTCAAACAGCTCCAAGGAAAACACTTCAGTCCGAACCAAGCCTGCAGAGATGGATAAGGGCAGCCCTGTTTTAAAAGACGAAGCCAAAACACAAATGCTTAAGGTCAACGGTGTTCTGGAAAAAACAGCAACACAGACAGGCAGCCCGACTCGCAAAGGCGTCCCTGACAAACTGGGAACCAGACAGAGCCCCAAAGCCAAACAGTACAAAAATGGAAAGATCGACTTGGATACATGCAAAATGAATGGCAAAATGCACCTGGAGTACGATGCTCACTGGCGATGGGTGCAGTCACAGGAAGATGTGACATTTTTGTAAAAAAGGACCATCACATTGAGGGTGAACTACCATATTAAATGACAACAACATTCTTCCATCTGCACTGACTCTTCTAGAAAACATTGATGTCACTGTTTTACAGGATTTGGCCCAATTTCTTTTGCCAAAGGGGGATGCCTCACTCAAACATAGGAAAATTACTTTGAAAATTCAGTTCCATAGTCTGTCTCAGGATGTTTTTGCAGGCCCTAATTTTAATTTGAGATGTATATTTTTAATTTTTCTGTAGAAAAAAAAGCACAGTGACATGATTTGCCAGAGAGCAGAAACATTATTGCAGATTCTGTGATTTCAAAATTTTTTTGTTTATGAATTTGTCTCCCTTTAATTCTTCCTCAATAATGTTATTGAGACTCAATTGCTGACCTTGACATTGTTTTTTGTTTTTTTTACCAGAGTTAGGTTGCGAGTCATGAAAATCTCTCTTCAAATTCTTCTCATGACCATTTGCTCGGATTCTATCCCTTGAGACTAGACATTTCAAAACAATGGCACTATAGCGTAGCTAAATGTACTAGATTTAAAAAAGATAAAAATCTAACATAAATTGGCCCCTTTTCATACAGTAGATTTACACAAAATATGCTGTACAAACGTATTTATGCATAACTGGCCTTGTCCAGTAATTATACACCACATTAGTGCATTTTACCAAAATGTGCAGTGCAAGTGATTATTATGAAATTTGTGCGCATGTTACTACCTAAAACATTCCTCTAACCAGCAGTAACTTTTAATGTTCAAAAAATCCACCAAGGTTTGAAAAGTTTAAAGAAAATAATATACCACAAATAGTTTTGTCATTGTACAGTCTTGCTTCAGTGCAACCATCTACAATAATGTAAATTCACAATACAGCTACTCTGCGTATCTGCTATTAGTGGTGTCTGACCCTGTGAAAATCCTGAATATAGCCTTTTTTTAGTTTTATGCAATGAAGAAGTTGTGCCTCTTTAGTGTGACGTTTAACAGCAAAATCTGGTATTTTTTCTAAGATGATTGCACTGTTGTCATGACAGCTTGAATGCCTTGGTTCATTTAGTTTTTCTAACCGCGCCTTTGCCTCTGCTAGTGTGTCTAGGTATATTGTAGCTAGACCAGGAGTCTGTGCTTTTGAGTGTCAATTTGTGAATGTGTTATGCCGACTGCGTAGATGTTGCATGCCAGGTGCTGAAAGCTTTAGTAGTTGATTTGTGAGGATGGTGTGGAAGATCGAACAATCAAGAAAAGCAATATATTTTTTTAAACTCTTATTCAGCAAAAGAAATCCAATAATACAATCTTTCTTGGATGGCAATGTTACTTATGAGCCAGAAGAAAAACGATGAGTCCCAAAGTTTTGAAAAAGCTTTTTGATCACGCTGTTGCTATTCCTCCAGCCAGTCAGCAGTTAAACATCCTGATGCTAAAGGATGCTTCACATCCTTTAGCATCAGTTGGTGAACAGAGCTGGGCATCTTTTATTATGTAAGCATGACATTTAGTCTAATCAATAAAAATGTTTTACAATACTGCCCACTTGGTAATCAGCTAACCCAAAGTAATTTTTTTAATACTGTCGGAGGAAGCTGGAGTACCCAGTGAGAACACACGCATTCACTGTGGACATGCAAACGGTTGCAAAAAGACCCCAGGATGGGATTTGAAACCAATACCTTTATGCTGCAAGGCAATGATGCTACCAACAGCTGGCGGCTGAAAGCTCATGAGATATATATATATATATAAATAAGATAAATGTAGAATAAGACCACTTAAGACAAAGGAAAGCTCTGACTCCGGCATTGTTACTCTGCTCCCAGAATTAACAGAATGTTTTTCTCCCAACAACTGTATCACTGGAATACGTCATGTTATATTAGCAAACCATGCAGTGACAGTCTCAATTTTTTTCTATATATTCAGTATGTGCTTCAGTACTTGTAGTTCCCACAACAACTTGTGTACACCTAAAATCCATATTTTAAACATCTGGTGGCAGGAATGAAAAAAAAATATATTCACATCTACATCTAAAATATTGGCTTCTACAGTCAACTGTTCGTTCCTATATTTGGAAAGAAAGATCTTGAATTGAACTTAAGGTGGGAGTTATTGGACTTTATTTTGTATCTCTGAAGTAAAACTATTCAAATTCTGATGGGCCACTGAACTATCCAGGGTGTATACCACCTTCAGCAACCTTTGCTTAAAAAGACTAAAACAAAGGTGTCATCTAAAAAGTACCATCAAGCAACAACATTCCAAAGTTGTCACCGTGATAAGAAAAAACGTTTGGCAAATGTTTTAAAGATTTTGTTGAAAACTTAGTAACTTATAATCTTTTCATCTGAACCACTGGAGTGTTTTCTCTCCTCACTTTCTTTTTATCCCACTTCCCCCCTTCCCATAGTAGTAGGATGGAAATGTTTAGTCTGTGCCAACAAACATTATGTACACACAATGGTCTCTCATTGGAGACAGCTCCATAAAGCTACTAGAGACAAGTAAGAAAACGTGTGCTCAGTCTTGGCCCTGAACTCTTAAACAAATAACCCTAAAAGAATCCCACTTCCCCCTCTTTTCTCTTTAAATACAATACACACAACTACAACCCTGGTGATGTTTTCATTCACAATACAAAAATGAAGTCGTATGAAGCGTTAGTTCCTTTTAACATATGTGCTGGATGAAAAGCAATAAAAACAAGGGATGTCTGTGCGACTTCTTTGTGGTTTTGTTTCCATATGAATTTTTAAAAAAAATAGCACAGTGAGCCAAGCTGTAAAACTCATTACATCTCTACATAGAGTGTCTTTAAGTGGACACACTGCAGCCCACGATGGGTTTAATGTGTTTTCTTTAGTCAGATCCAGTTTAGATTTGAAAAATTTACATTTTAGTTCAACTCATGGCAGAGATTTAATGAGTCCAAATGATGCAAGGAGGAGTTACTTGTGCTCTGTTATTTTAGGAGGGAAAATTACTGCTGAGACAGTTGTTTATTCAGGCAAATCTGAAATAAATCTGAGATCTTATTTCTTTTAGAATATATTATCGCTGTCTAAATGTTCTGGATTTTTTAAATGCTCACTTTAATGGATCTCACCAGGCTTCAGGTACCAGCACCCTCAGGCTATTCTGGGAACAAGATAAATAGCACGATTACGTAGATGAGTTGATGTGCACAGAAACGCGGTTGCCATGACAATGAGGCCGAGCAGGCTGCAGCTCGAGTGTCTATATAAAAACACAGTGTACAGCAGAGGCAGCAGCAATGGAGCAGTATGCTTTGGATACCAGATTACGTAAGAGATTTACTGACTCAAAGTTAGAATGAAGTTTTTAATGATAGCACCTAAAACAAGACACATTTCTTTTAAAATAAGTTTTGAGAGGTCAGATAATTCCATTAAAAGAGACCCAACCACATTCAGCTTAACATGTTTAAAGATTAACACCAAATATCACTCATAAATGAGTGAAAATTATTAAACAAATCAATCCCAACACAGTACTAACCTGCTGGCAAATATGACAAATGATGGTCAATTAAAAATGCTTTCTAACTCGGCCTTCCTTACCAACTAATGTGGCAAGAAAGATTAATTTGTCCACTTAATGCTAAGTGGGCCGACAATCACTACACAAACAGATTGATATAAAAGAAAGAAACTGGTGAATGCTGCTCATTTAAGCATGACACTTTGATCAACTACATATAAATGTTAAGTACTTTTATTGTAGACCTTTTTCACGACAACCGGAAGCTGCATCTGATAGGGCTGGGGTACTTCCTGTTTTATTGGCTGTATTTCAAGTACGTTTCTCCTCCGGTCCTTTTCATCATCCTTACTTAATTTGCCAGCACTTTCTTTCACTGATGAGGAGGAAATCGCAG
>CAEGAE010049295.1:0-34625 GCA_903067095.1 Girardinus metallicus
GTGCATGATTGTTTGTCCTGTTTGTCTCTGTGTTGCCCTGCGACAGACTGGTGACCTGTCCAGGGTGTACCCCGCCTCTCACCCGGAACGTAGCTGGAGATGGGCACCAGCAACCCTCCCAACCCCATTAAGGGACAAAGGGTGAACAGAAAATGGATGGATGGATGTTGCAACTCCAGCTTTGGACTTACTGAATGAGCAATACTTGTCTGAGATTATGTTGTGAGATTAATTTCTACATTTTTTAAACTGCCTGTCAGCATAAACTGTGGCATTCTCATTTTATTCTCATATATGACATTCAGTAAATTAGAATGTCATAAAAGAAAGATTTATTTTGAAGTTTTTATATTTGTAATATTTCTTGATTAAGGGCTACAGCTAATAAAAAAAAATAAAAAAAATTAGAGGTGTGCCGATTGATCGGCCACCGTTCGTAATGGGCCGATCTCCGTGAAAAAGTGTATGATCGATGATCGCCGATCCCTGACTCTTGATGCCGATCTCCCTTCGCAGCCTGCAACTGCAGCTAATCTCCTCTTTCCTTCACACTGCGCAAGCGCGCAGCAACAAATCCTGAGCGATGTGACGAGGAACTATAACGCTCTGAGAGTCAATGGGGGAAGTTTGCGTGTTCCGCGGAAGAAGTACCTCGGGGGTGAAGCTCGTCAAAATGCATCAACACAACGAATCTAATATGACGTTTAAAAAAAAAAAAAACACTTGACGGAGTTTGGCTACGTCGAGGCTCAATGCAGCGACCCGGAGCGATCAAATAGCAGGTAAAGCAGCGCACTACTACCGACACTCACCCGGAAGAGAAATCTAAACAAAATAACCCGGTAATTTAAGTCAACGAGCTGGCGGTGTAAAACGCTTGTTCTGCTCCCGCTGTTTGACAGCCGCTAAGCGCTACTGGTAGTAATATTTCACAGACGGAGCTTCGCTTCTGCTCCACCCGCAGTGAACTCTCACACCAAACTTAATCAAACAAACACAAAAACAAAAAAGATTTTACATAAAACTTTCACTATGTAATAACATAGGATAGATAATCTCTGAAAAAAAAAAAAAAATCGATCTGCCTCCTTCTGTGTTCTGCAGAATTACTCAGCTCAGTCAGAAACAACCAATCAGAACCAGCAGTAATCAGCTAGCTGTTCTGTCAGGAGGTTCTGATTCAGTAACTCGGGATTGTTTATTTTGATGCAACCTGCATTTGACTTTGAATGAATATTTCTTTTTTCTTGACATTATTTGAGATAGGCAGTGTTATGAGATTTATTTGACTCATGTACAATTTAAGCTGTTGAGAAGTTTACTGTTAAATATTATTTTACTGATTGCAGGTTTTTCAGTTGTCCTTTTGACTGAATAGCTGCTGTATTGTGCCTGAAAATATTTTGCATGTTTATGTCTAAATTAGGTGAATTTATTGCCAGATCATTTTTCCATTTTGTCAGATCATATAGCAGCATTTATACCTAAAGCAAAAAATTAACAGCCAATCCAGATGATCAGCTAAGATCGGCCTCGTGGGTGATCGGTATCGGAATCGGCAGCAAAAAACCTGATCGGAGCATCCCTACCAAAAATTCAAACATGCCCCTGCTGAGACATTAAAGAAGCCCAGGTTCCCTCTATATCGGCCTCCAACCTTTTTAGATTAATGGCCCTCGCTGTCCCAATCAAAACACAGGCCAATATGTTTGGCAAAGCAAACAGAGACACAATGATCATTAAACCAAATTATGGTACTTTTGACATGGTTCACAGGTGTTAAGTACTGCTGGTAAAGGAAATTGGCATTACATACAGGTTGTGTGCTAAATGGGAATGAAAGGAAATGTGCTTCATGCATCCTTCTACCTCACTTTTTCTTTCATTCAACTTTCCATCAATATGCTCAGATGCAGCATTGTATGATCAGCCAGTAATTACCTTCCTTGCGGAAGTTCTGGGTAATGTTTAAGTCTAGATAAAGATGGTGAGCGAAGAGAGCAGTCTCCCTTGGTTTTGGACTAGATGTAGAGAGGAGGAGTGATGCTCACAGTTTTGAGCATGATCATGAAGATTCTCTAAAACATGCAGCTGTTTACACAGCAGAGGAAATGGTACTGATAACTTGAGAAAACCTCAACCTTGCTTTTCTATAACACTTTTTCCTTTCACTCAACTTTATATTTCTAAGCTTGACCTTTTTATGCTTACCCTGTTTGTGGAGCGTGTCAGTACTGTTGTCAGTTCAGTAGTATTCTTTAAATAGAAAAAAAATATCTTGTGTAATTTTGTACTTGCCTAAGAAACTGAATTTTGCTTGCACAAAATCACTCTGTATATAATGTCTCAATAACTTTTTGAATTTCAATTACTGAAATAAACAGACTTTGATGATATTCCTGATTTTTAAAACACACCTTTACTTGTCTGTATAAGACCCTTTGCATCTCCAATCTGAATCCAAGCGGATGCCTGGACCCAGACTAACACAGAAACGTCTGGAATTGGGTCACAGCATCCTATGCCTCTAATTAGATGCAGTGAGAGTATCTGTGTTGATGCATGGCTGTATGTCTGCATATGCGTCCACACACCAGGCACTTTTAATCCGTCGTTGGCCTCTATGGTAATGAAGAGTCATGGGAAGACATGTTAACCTGCATTTCTGTTTTTTTTTTTCTTTTTGTTGTTGTTCAGAAAGAGACATTTCTGGCATCGCTGCTAGAAATGTGATGAAGTAATGACAATAGGAACAATTCTTATAAATTATCAGCAGGGTGAGGAAAAGGTCAGGTTCAGCTATCAATGTTGCATGTGAAACATTAACATTCAATGTGGAACAATCTCCAATGGAGAGGACCCTTTGGCCTCCAGTACATGCTCTGCTTTGCAAGATTATTTCAATCCATTTGTGAGATGTAACTCCAATTTCCCTGCAGTAGTGAATGGTCCTTGAGATGAAACAACTCTTTACCTTCCTCTTGTAAGTTTAGTCTTTCCTCTTCCTGCGGTGTATCTACATAGGGGGTGAGGAAAAACATACCTGCTCCTGCAGATTTAATGGCTCTTTGTTTTTCTTTTTTTTTATTTGTAATTTCACGTGTTTCTTTGCACGCCTCAACATGACTAATAAACTGGGATGTTTGTTAAAAATGAACAGAAATCTTTGAAGTTTTATCCCTAGAAAAGAATTTTACATCAGCTCTGCGGGGTGTATGTGCAGAAGGAATCGAGGGTAAATGATCAGCATACACTTGAAGGAGGGAGGGTGGGAGGAACGCATAAAATTTTGTGTGTGTGTGTGTGTGTGTGCTTGTGCAGGCATGCAAGAGTATGTGTAGAAAAGGAAGTAAAAGGGAGAAAGTGTAGCGCAGGGCTAGCCTTAATTAAGTTTTCAGGAACCTCTTAAAAGGTCATGGCATGCCTGTGCAGCCCTTCACCACCTCTACCGGCAGGCCCCGCCGAAATTTCACTTTCTCCACTTCCATGCTTTTCTCGTCTCCCTCCCTCAACACCCCGTTGCGATCTATCCAGTCATCAGCCCCCCATCTGTGCACATTAGCCATTCATGAACACACTCATTAGGGTGGGAGTTTGAAGCGATTGTGTTCTCTAGTCTGCGGCTGGAGTGTGGCGATTAATATTTCAGCGTCTCCTGCCGAGGAGCTGAGAGCAAGTTTGGCCCTCTTAGGCTGGAATGGGAGAGGCCCCCGCTATTCCCCCCTCCCACACACAGAGGCCTACCAAACTGCACCCCCTCCCCTCCGTCCCCTATTCTGCTTTCTCAGACAGCTTCACAACTTACAGTACGTTGCCCCTCTGTATCCTTTATTACACACACACTCATGGTTTGAATACACATTTCGCTCACACACACAAATGACCCTAACTCAAACTGACTTAATTGGGCTCTTTTTGTTTCAGGAAACGGAGACAACGGGAGGAGGGGTAGTGAATTCTGTCTCTTCTTGCCCCCCTCCCTGCCCCCATCTTTCTCATTCCTCTGAGTCGGAAAGGAATGTCCTCTTTCAACCATTCTTGATTTTGTTTCCTCATGAGCTCTCACTCAGTCGGCCCAAGCTTTGGTCAAGGAGGTGGGAGTGGGCGAGGGGTTGTCAGGACTGTAATGGGAGGTGGGTTGGTGGCATTCTTCAGCATTTTCGCGCAAACTGAGTTAATTCAGACTGAATCAATACCCTCTCTAGTCTGTACAGTACTCTCCCACTTAAAATATGAGAATTTGAGGCAGCCGGGGGCATTGCAGGTTATCAGACTGTCAATATTCGAAGCACAGCTTGTGCATACAGAAGTCATTTTGACGCTGCCTGAGAGCGCTCTCGTTCTCTTTGAATTCACAGACATCTTGTTTCTCTAGACTCTGTCCAACAATTAAGTTGGAATGATTTGGAGGCATACCTTTTTTTCCCCCACTATTTGGGTTCCACTTTGAGTACCAACTGTTGATATTTTGCAATAAAAGAAGAATGAATGCTTTCACATTGTGCAAGTTTTTTCTCAACTCTTTTATACCATGCATTTGTGTGAACCACTTTATCTTTTCTCTGTAAGGCACAAAAGCATTCAATTGGCTCCCATCATGTTGGAAAAGTGTCACATATATATATATACATACACCACTGACAATCCTAGGAGCTTAACCTGAAAGACACCACATTTCTCTTGATTTTTTTTCTTTTTTTTTTTTTACAATACATTAGTCTAGTGTAGCATCATCTGTTGATGTAACTAAGCTACAGTATTCAATAAACTCGTGTTTTGATAATATGGACAGTACATGTAAGGCTAACATTACCATGTTTCCTCTGTATTTTAATATGACTTGTTGATTTCAAATGTAAGTGTGAGTCCAGCTAAATCCTAACAAATGATTACATTTTTAGATTTACCATTTTATTTTGAATGTCATAAATGTTTTAACTGGTGTTTCAGCTGCATTTTGCTCTCCGTCACTCTGGGGAATAACTGAGCACAGAGTGCAGAGCAGAACTTGTAAATGGTGAATAACATTTTTTTTGAGGAAAAACCAGATTTGTCAGACCAACAAAATAATGTGCATGGTCTATTATACAGAATTGGAACAAATGTACAGAAAAAATGGGGTTAGAAATGTTGCCATGCAAAACTGATATCAGGGAATCTAATACCGTTTTTGGGACACTGCCAGAGCTGTTTGTTTGACTCAGGTGTGTTGGAATGGGAAAACGTCATCATGCAAGAAGGGATTTCAAAATGTTTTTGAAACACTGCTAGCTTGTGAAATATTAATGTTCATACAGTTTGTCTAAGTGCAAAATTTTTTTCCATCGTTGTAGAGGATAGTGCTTGTCACTGAAGGTTCATGTTGCTTCAGAGGGAACACATTTACACAGATAATTGTCCTAAAATCGCTTTTAGCTAACAAAGCCTCAGAAATTTAGATCCCTACAACTCCCTCCAAGCAAGCTCCCTTGTTCAAGATCTTTCCTTTGTCATTCACCCACCTCTACCCTCTCAACCTCTCCCATGTGCAGATAAACTAAGCTTTTCATTCTAAACATGCCGCCCCTTTTCCATTCTTCTCCTTTATATAGGTGTATGAATAGGTGGGGGTACATGGTCTATGCGTGGGTAAGTGGAAGTCTGCGAGCTGAAGTGCAGCATGTGAGTAGGTATTCATGGGGCGCATTGGTGGGTGCAGTGCACATTGATGGCTAATGAAGTTCCCCTGCACCTCATAGCCCCATTAAACTGCTGCCCCCTACCTCTACCCACTTCACCCCCCACCTCTTGCCTTTTTTTCTCCCTAAGGGAGAGAGTTGGCAGGGAGAGAGCTGGCTGCTATAGCAACAACAAGGAATCCTCCCTCTCCCACAGGTCTCCTTAGCAACTGGTAGCTTGGCATTGCAGTAATGAGCGTGCCCAGTGTGCCAGGCTTTGTGTCATGTTTTCCTCTATGTGTCAGAAAGATGGGATAAATTTCTGCACAGGTGTGTAAGTGTGCCTGAGCATGATTATGTGGCTGCTGGGTACAGCTTTTTATGAGAGTTAAAATGTGTTATGACAAAGCAGGACATGATTTTTGCCCTCAAAATTGCCAATCTGATTTGACTGAAAAATGAACAAACCTAGCCGCTGACTTTTCTTGACAGACTATTTGTCTTTTCTGAATGTTTGTGCCCTCTGCAGATGTGCCCCTGTGGCCCATATTTGTATATTTGTCTTCCTCTCTGTATTTGTGGTCATTCTTCTCTATACTGTGAAATTGAAGCAATTAAAGGGACAATCTGATGAATTTTGCATGCCATGTGCATGGCTGCCTAAGAGTTTCCTGCCTTGCTGAAATTAAATTAAACGCTGAGAATGATTTTTATTAAAGTGTGATCTGAGGTGTGCACTGACCTTTAGAATGTAGGAAATGAGATTCTCATTGTTATGAATGAGATTATGTGGAGCCTGAGTGTGAAAAAAACCCCTTGGTCTGCATCGATTCTGTTGTTGGCTGACAGTTTCTTTGTATATAGCAGAGGGAGATTTCTGCATAACCAAATCCACACTATGGCTGTCGGCTATTAAACGGCCCGATACAAAAATATTGACACACATGCTCTCATAAATGCAGATTGACTTGCACACGCTTGCACGCACACATATTTTGCAGATCTTGTAAAAAGAGCTGTAAAAGCCTCTCCAGAAACGTGTTGGTCTTTAACAAGAGGATGGCGAGCCCAGTGGAAAATGTTAGTTTGCTCCCCAGTCGAGGTGTGAAGTGCGAGCAGGCGGCCGGCCCCACAGGTGGCCCAGCCCAAACACCTGTTGTGTGAATCCTCTGTGGGAGGGTGTGAGGTCTGCCTACCTTGCAGGCCCCTGTGGAAAAAAAAAACACACCCATGCTGTACTGTGGCACGTGTGTGTTCATGTGCTCTCTCCAAATCCAAGGCTCCCCCGTTCTGTGTGTGGGCGTCAGACGCAATGCCCAGATTGTCTCCTCTTTGCGCCCACCGGAAACTCTTGGCTGTCCCTGGCATCGGTAAAGCGGATTTTCCGATCCCCTATCAGGGTCTCAGATGCTACTCTAATCTGTTAGCATCTATTTTTAGCCACAAAAGCTGCGGCAGCCCTTCTCTATCCCACACCCTGTCGCCCCAATGCCAACCCTTCCCCTGGCGCCAGGGTGGGCACAGATGATGGGTTGCCAACCATTGGCTGCAATTAGTGCACAGTCAGGCAGGAATCCCCCACCAACTCCATTACACCCCTCTCCACAGCCACTTCCTGATCTGAGGCTACCAGACACACTACCACACACTTGCTTTCCATTTTAAGCCTTTTTATAAATGGCACTCCTGCAGTGTTGTGGAATAATGGGGTCGAATTCAGAGCACCTTTCACTGTGCTTGGACTCACTCTGCTGTGAAAACTACAGTCAAGTACAGCGGAAGCCAAAGGAATGAACATTCAAGTTGTACACGTTTAGTTCTGGTGCAAAGATTAGGTGCAGAATGCCGAGTGATTCAACACAAATCAATCAACGCAACTTTTTTTTCCCCTAAAATTAGAGTTGTACCGAACCAATATTAACTTTGATTTTATAATGCCAACTTTAGGTGTTTTTAGGTCTGACAGTAACAAAAGTTGCTCAACTGACAAATAGAGACAAGTTAAACAGCACTCAGGTAATAATGTTGTCCTTTAATAACCACTAATGTAGCACTGCATCGCTCAGGTGTTATAATTTATTTTTTAGGTGCTTTAAATTGCTCAAGCCAGCCAAAACAGGACAAATGAGCGGATAAAACTTAACCTACCACCATTTTGAAAATTCAGTTACTTTTTTTTTAAAACTTACTGTGGTATAGTATATTTTTTGCAACAACTCAGAATTATCAATGACAATAATTCCACAGAATTTAAGCTTATTATTGTCCAATTCCCTTCATCAGTCTGATTCTAACTGCAGCTCTGTATAAGATGATAAAAATAAGACCCAAATATATATATATATATTTTTTTACAGCTGTTTTGTGTAACAGATGACTGTTGAAACCATTCATCAGTATTACAACAGTAATACACTGAGATTCATGTATTTCCTAATCCCAGGTTTGTTTCTTTCCCAATGAGGAATACAGTGTGTCTTGCATGCCAATGCAGTCGTGACCACTGCTATGGAGGCGATGATGGCATGTGGCAGAGAAGTAACTGTTTCTCACCTCCTAATAAAAGAGACTCCTTTTTAATCTTTTCAATTTGATTGCGTTCCAAAACAGGCCTGTCTACCCATCTGTCTCTCTTAAAGAAGCCTCCTAAAGGGATTTTAATCATCTGGCTCTGGGCTTCTCAGGCAAATAACTACATCTCTCTCTTTTCCTCTTTCATGCACTACCTCTCATACACACACAGTCAATTTCAAATTTTATTTCTTGTACTCACTGTCAAAGGTTTGCTTGTCTTTTCTCTTTTATACACCGTATCATCAGAGCCTCATCATGCCATATCTGTGCCGCCATCAAGGCCCTACAGTCACATTTTAAGTCCCCCCTCAGACACATGAAATTCCCCTAACTCTGTCCCTTTTAATCCACATGGCTTCAAATTCTTTATTTTCCTTCAAAGGGACAACTCAAGCCGTAACATCAATCACGAAAAGCGAATATTTAGCTGGCGCTAATTTCCACCAATAGCCTGGAGACAGGCTTAGCTGACAAAACTCATTCCTGTGCTGAACAAAACTGCTCGTGTTGAAATCTCCCCTCCCCCTGATCCCTCCTGCCTTCTGCACGGGCAAAAAACAGCATCACAATAAACACAGTTAGTGCTTCTGTTACTCCCCGTTGATTTAGGCTTATCAAATGAATGTGCACCATGGAGGGATACCCTTTGACAATACATAATGGATCCATTCTGCATGAAATGGTTTGGTAATACCAGTCGAGTGTGGCAAACGGCTTTACCCGGTGCCACTATGAGAACAGCTGCTGTGTTCTTAGCTGGGCAAGCGCACCACACTGTTTCACCCTTGAGGTTGTTTGAATCGGGTGAGTGGTTTCTTTTTGCCCGTTCCCAGACTCCATTCACACTTCTTGGTTTCTCACTAGGTTCTGTTTGAATGAATGCACATTGCCACAAGTTGAATCTTCTAAACCATTTGACCCGTTTCCTTGCCCCTCTCAGTGCGAGCGGAAAAAAACCCAGTGTATACTAACAGAGGCCTAAAAAAGGGGGATGGGCATTTTGAGGGCACTTCTTTTGTATAGTTTGGAGGGGGCCCCTTGCGGTACCTCCTATTCCCACCCCTTTATGCACAGTACCCTCCACCACAGCTGAACCTATGCCAGTCAATCAAGTTGCTTCAGACGAATCAATGAGCACTATAACAAACCCTGACCAACACCCCCACCACCGCCCGTCTACTTGTATTTTCTCCCAACTCACACTTGGAGTGGGGGAAAGAAGGGTTTGTGTTGGGCATGAAGCCAAAGTGGCCAAGTGGGCACCATCAGTTAACAGACAAGCTGGTGACGGTTAGGCATTGTTATAAGAACAGTGAGGTTTATTGAGCACTCCTACTGCCTTCATAATGCCGGTGGATTGTGTACTTCAATCAGACCTTGATGTGTGCTAAGCTCCAACTCTGATAGCCATTAAACTTCATTGATTCTCACCACTAAAGAGGCCTCTGCAGTGCCTGAATTAAACTGAGTTTGAATGTTTAAGAAGAAAACGAGAACAGGGAAGTAGTTGATTGGTGTTACAGGATTTGCAAGAGCCAGATGAATAGATTTTAACGAGGATGCTCAGGATAAATAATCACGGTTTCTAAACAGTCTTAAAAAGTCAGAAAATATATTAAATTCAACTGAAGTATTTTTAGGTCTGCAGAAGAAGGAAAGAAAGTACAATATTTGTATTTCCTTATTTGGATACACATTGAAATGTTGTATACATATATACATACAGCTAGAAATTATGATTCCATTTGTACACAGACTTTGGAAATTAGCTCTTAAAATCTATGGTATATTTTATTTGAAAAACCTTTGCAAGACCCAAAATACCTGAAATATGTTCATGTGCAACCTTTGTTCCATCTATTTTAGTACAATTTCCTTCTTTTAAGCTACAAAAGCCCTTCCAGCATCTCATTCAACCTGCCTGTTGTGGAAAAGTGTCAGCATGTCAGACTTGTTTTTAAAGACCCTAAGCTTTTAATCTGAGGACAAAGAATCCCATCCTCTTATTCCGTATCTATTATCTAAATATCTAAATCAGCTATTGGGATTTTAAAGACTTAATGAGAGTTGAACCCAAGCTGATTCTGCTACATCCTCGAAACCCTTGTTCACCTTAATTGGCTTTGATTGCCCTGTAAGCCATTACCCTTTACCTCTTTTGCTTTATGGCCAAATTAAGTTAGTTGTGATTGAAGACTGATGAGGGTGGATGTGCCTGATTGATGGAAAAAAAAAAGAAAAGTAGCAGATCTACTTATGACTCCATCTGTTCATTCCAGTATTAGGGGACCAAGCAGTGCATCTTTCTGCATAAGCTTTGCCACTGGTTCATTCATTATTTAGAGCCCTCTCCAACAGGCCCATTGTATTAAAGGGGTATGATTTGAATAGGAAGTAGCTTCTTGGGCCCAAGCGTGTGATGTGTGTGTTCCTCTGTCATTGTATGTTTCTGTGGGCTTCATTCGTCTGTCTTGGCAAGCCAGGGGGCTGAAAAAGAATTTCCATTTTATGAATATTTAATACATAATAAAGTTTTCAATTTTATTCTGTTCAAGCTGTAGGGGTAAAGAAAATGTGACAAAGCCAACCCTCAAGGACAGAGCACAGAATAAAGGTGGTTGATTTGATGGAAGCATCAGAAATATGGTTAACACTGGCTTGCTGCTTTATCATCGACTGTAATATACATAAACATTAGTACCACCTTACTTCGACATCCTATAAGGGTTTTATGTCATCCTTTTTTTCTTCACTTTATGCACTCTTATGCAGCATTACTATAGGATCATAGTACAACCACCCTGTCTGTTGCCTCTGAATTGACCTGGCATAGCTTTGTGTGAGACACCCAGCTGGGAGTGCCTCTGAATCAACTTGGGATTAGCCCAGGATTGTCTGGGATTACTCAGGGATGGAGGGGGATTAGCAATGACTGCCTGTTTCGGGGGCGTGAGGACTTCAGGCTGGCCAAATTGCCCCTGACTCAGAGAGCAGAATGTAAACGGAACCACACCCACGGCGGAACCACCTGCAACCTGAGCTATTCTTAGATTCCTGAACATGGTCGCACACAAAAACTGGATGTTTTGGGGATAAGAAATTTGTTGGAATTTATGTAACAGATTTCCGGCAGCCAGTTACGATCATGGTGTTGATGCCATGACTGGCCACCATCCGAAATCTCTCAAATCTCTCTAGCAGGTGGATTCATCAGATAAAGAGGGTTTGGGATGACAAATCCCTTCAAGTTCAGTGGGGCTGCTCTTCTTTTACAGAGGGATAAATCGAGATTTGAATCGGACAGGTCACACAGAGTGGCAACGCGAAGTGGTTCAGTTCTCTGAAAGATGTCCCATTTACAACCGGCTTACATGTGTTTTAATTTAGGCATGCATGGGGCTTGGTGGGGGGATGATTTGGAGTGGTATGATAGGTGGATGATCCAGAGATCGAGACAGGGAGCTGGCGCGGCACGTAGAGAAGCCGTCAGATGCAGGGAGCGGGCATCCCCTGCGGACCTGCACTGCCAAGATGAAAGGCTGCTTAGTGTTGGAGCAGCAGCATCAAACAGCCGCTTCCTCTTGCATCCTTTCCCCATCCCCCCCGCTCTCCCTCCATTTCTCTCTCTCTAACTCTCTTGACTCTCACCACAATATGATATAGTTACGCTGCTTCACGTTTACCAGGTTGCCATGGTTACCCAATGCCGGAGGTGTCACAGCAAGATAACCCAAGGAGGCATTCACAGATCACCTGAATTCAGCTTGCCTCTTATTTATGTGTTTTTCCTCAGAGCAATTTGATTTATTTGTTTCCCTGCCGAGTAGTTCCATGTGAATACAAATAATCTGCAACATAATAGAGATAGTCGAAGAGTTAGAACCTCTCAATTGGAAATAATCCATTGTACAAGTATATTCTCAAACAAAAAATGCTTTTGGTTTGATATTTTCCTGCTTAATACTCTAAATCGCCCATACAAAGTAGGAGCAAAACTGCGACAACAACAGCAGTCTTTGAGATGCAAATGATAATGAAAAAAATACACTTGATTTTATGAATTACTGAGCCATTGACTGTACTTGCAGGCATAAAGGATAATGGGAAAGTAATTGGTGGCACACTTTCTAATTGAAAGGATGGAGATTGAACGCAGAGGTGGAAAATGACTTATGTTCAAAGAAGTGTGTAACATAAGAAAAAGGAAAATCTAGACAAGTTGAAATATGTAGCACTCAGTAACAAAAGAGAAAGCAAGACTCTGAAAGGCTGTGATAAAGACGAAACAAGGGAGGGGAAGAGAGATAGGCATTGAAGGTTGATGTCAGAGGGTTGGATACATCCATTAGCCTTCCTTGCTCCTGGCTCAGTCTTGCAATTCGCCCTCCCTCTCTTCCCAATTCAAGCTAGAAGAGCAAAAGAGACAGGGCTGGCACAAAGCCAGACTGGCACCAACTTCAAACATAGAGTAAGTTCAATCTCGGCGGCTTACATCAGCCCAGCTGAAGGAAGAAATGGAAGAGGACAGATGGATTGATGAGAATGAATGTGTGAGAATTGATGTGCAGAAAGAGAATCTCTCAAGACTGAGACTCAGGTCACTTCAGGTTGGATGAGGCTGACACGAGTCTTGCCTCATGCCAGTTGAAGCTGTCCTCTGAATTTAATACTTTTGAGATGGCTCTTATGATTAGGCATGTTGACTGGAAAAATACCTCTGTAAATATTATTTGTAAGCAAAAAATCTCTCAACATCTATGTTCATATAAAACAATATTGTAGATAAATGGAAATTTATTTTAAGTAAATTACAGTTTAATTTGAGATTTTACTCACTTCGTCTCTTTCATCTGTCTTTGCAGAACTCCATTCGACATAACCTTTCCCTCCACACTCGATTCATCCGGGTGCAAAATGAAGGAACAGGAAAGAGTTCCTGGTGGATGCTAAACCCAGATGGAGGAAAGATGGGAAAAGCCCCAAGGCGACGGGCGGTCTCCATGGACAATAGCACTAAATACTTAAAAAGCAAAGGCAGGATCAGAGGCAAGAGAGTAGGTCGTCCTGGGATTGGAGCAGGATCTGCTGTAGGGGGCCTTCAAAGCTCCCCAGACCATGGTAGTCCATCACGGAAAGCCCTCCCAGGCCCGGGAGTTGCATCTGGGACAGATGGAGAGTTTGACGCTTGGACTGACCTCCATTCTAGGGCTAGTTCGTCAGCTTCCACCTTAAGTGGACGTCTCTCACCTATCCTAGCAGAGGGAGAACCAGAGGAACCAGAAGAAGGTGGTCTATCCTGTTCTGCCTCCCCTCACCTTTATCCATCACCAACCAGTGCCCGCTCTCCATCAATGGGGGCAGGAAATCACTGTCCTCCACTTGAACAGCTGCCTCAACTGGCTAACCTAGCAGGTGCCATAAGTTTAGATGAGCAGATGATGGAGGATGGTTATCATCATCATTGTCCACAGCAACATCAACAACATCCTGTTGTTGGCCGAAATAAGCACCAAACTCCTGTGTATCACTACAACTCTGGAATGAAGGGGCAGGTCTCCTATGGTGGAGGAGTCTACAACACAACAGGGATGGGTATTCTTTGTCATCACTCACCAATGCAGACCATTCAGGAGAACAAGGCTACCAGTTTTTCTGGAACCATGCGGGCATACTCGAGTACAAATGCACTACAGAGTTTACTGACAGGAGGTTCTGCGGTGCAACAGTACGGTTCTAAAGATCTGATGCTGGGACAGGAGAGGGAAGGCCATCCTATGTTGGGTCAAGCGAGTAATGGAGTAGGACCCAACCACCACAGCCACCATCCTGTGCACCACAATGGAATTCATAACCATAATAGAACTCACAACCACACCGCTGGTCATAATCACAACAGTGTAAGCAACCACAACCCACCTCACAGCCTTGCTCACAATGGCCACAATCTCAGCCGGAGCCATACCCACACACCGCCACGAGCGGCAGCTCTGACCCCATGTGGAAACAGCAATCAGCTACAGACTTACAATCACAAAGCTCCCTACTTGTACAGCCCCCCATCCCATGCTCACCTTCCTGCTTCTACAACTCTCCCCCCTAACCCAGCGGGTATGCTTGGCATGCCTCAGGATTCCTGTCACGTGGCTTCCACCCCACACCCCCGTCACAGTCATTACCCAGACTCACAACACCAAGGCTTGACTAATGGACCCTACCATCATGGCCAGGGAATGGGTAACGGCAGTGTTGGTAGTAGCTACCATGGCTATCACCAGCCTTACCCTCATGACAGATTACCAGCTGACTTAGACATTGACATGTTTCATGGTAGCTTGGACTGTGATGTGGAGTCCATTCTCCTACATGACATTATGGACTCAGGGGAGGAGATGGATTTTAACTTTGACTGCTCCCTTGCTCAGGGGGTTGGGATTGGAATGGGAATGGGAATGGGTGTGACTATGGGAATGGGAATGAGCGGTCTGGCCGGTCCACAACAGGCCCACAGCAACCAGAGCTGGGTACCTGGCTGAACTGAAAAACAAAACCTCCAGGACTGCGATCCAACTTTTGAAGCACTGTGCCCTACCATGACATTCCTGGCTCTGAACAAAGCCTATAGGACCAAGCACCCCCACCCTATCTTTTTTGTTGTCTTACTCTATCACCCCTACTCTGTTTAATCCTCTTCTTACTGAGAGATCTACTTCATGTCAGATTAATTTTTTTTCTTGAATCAGCTGTACTGTGATGACAATCTCTCAGCTGTGCTTGCCCGGCATCGCTTCTCATTTACCATGAGAACTGAACTCTGAATGCACTTTATTGCAAGTGGGTCACATCTCACGGTGCAATGCCTTCACAGAGCAGCTCAGGCAGAGCTTGGCTTGTTTTCTAAGGTGCATGCAACATTTGACAGGAACAAGCAAGGTACACAACTAACGAAAGCGTCAGAAATAGGAACTAAAAAGCTGGATTTTTTCTGGTGCAGCAGAGACTAATTAACAAATTTCTACTAATGTTTGGATGCTTGATTACAGTGATTCTGGATTGGGATGCAAAATGTACTTCTCTAAAATTTCATAATTTCTTACCATATTTAAAAGATAAATTCTGACAGTGATTAATTTTAAATTTTTTATTATGGTTAAAATTTATTTCAAATAAATTTATACACATGCAAATACAGAAATTCTAATTGATTTTTTTCTGCAGCCATGTTATTTTAATTTTTCTACATTACGTTATGAAGGTTGGATTTCTTTCTTGAATGTACATGTAAAGACTGCATTGCCATTGGTTACTAAATACTGTCATATCTTTAAATGCATGCCATCATTAGTGGCAAGCATGCAATTTGGCAAATTACACATTTTTTATTACCTTGCTTCACCTGCGCTTCTTGAATCAGTTTGTCTCTCCCCTGTCTCTGTCTGGTGTTGCAGACAAAGTGACCATTCCTCACACCAAGCCATTAATGTGGCTTGATTGAAATTCAGCATCTTGCTTTTAATCTCCAAAGTGATGCAGAGGCAGTGTGTCATTATTGAGAATTTAACGTGTTGTCCTTCCTTGCTCACCCCCAGCTGTCTTTAGCATAATGCACCAGGAGCGTTCAGACAAAACGGTGATTAACTTTATGTCACTCTGCCTGCCGCTCTGCTCTGAGAAGGGGCAATGTCACTGTCCACTTCCCCGCTCAAAGAGGGTAAATAATACAGAAAACACAGCCTGTTGCTGCAGTGGGATCAGATAGTCTCAGTTTTTATGCTCTTTGGATCAATGTGTCTGAACAACAGTAGTGTATTCACCTCGTAAATGATCTACATCATCTGTGTTATGTTCCTTTGTTTTCAAATCTAATAACCTGACGTTCAATCTGTGAAACAGGTGCAAAGGGAAATATTTAAAGGAACAGGTATGGATTTTTGAATTAAGGTTCTGCAAAAAGGTTAACTAACTTCTAAAATCATATGTGAAATATGTATCTGTCTTAGCATCTTCATTAAGTCTAAATCAATATTAGTTGAGCCTAGAGGATCAAGCTAATTTCTAGTCCAAAGTGGACTTATTTTGTCTTGAAACAAAACCTTTGATCTGAAAAATGTGCAAACTCTATTTTATAAACCTGTAAACTATTGTCACATTTGCATTGGACAGTTGTTGGGACTTACAAGGGAAATGATGGTAGGTGGTGTGCCACCAGTGATCTTCCTTTTATAGAAGAACACGGAGAGGAACGTAAATTGCTTTTCTTCAGAGTAACCACCTAAAAGAATGTGTAAAAGGCAATAAAATAGTTTTCACTTGATCCACTATAATGTTTTTGCTTTTTACACTTATCTTGTGTCTTAAACATTTACTCTTACCAGAAATGCTGTATAGCTTCTGTTCTCAGTACGTGTTTCGCACAGGAAGATAATTTGTGGTGCATTGCCTCCCACTTGTTTTGTGTAAAAGCCGCTCAATGCAAACATGACAGTGACAGATGTTTCAAAAGGTGGCATGGAGGTGGTGTGGGGAAAGAGGGGTGAGAATGATATACTTGAGTTAATACACCAAGATTTGACAGAAGCCATGCCAAATTTCAGAAATAGCATGTTGTTTCCATTAAATATAGGCTGACTTTATTTGCTTTTATCTAACCTTAAGTTAACCAAGTGAACTACAAATCTTTGGTCTCTTTCAAACTACATAGTAGTGTCATGTTACAGGGCCATCTAATCTGGATTAATACCAATAGAATAGTTAATGCTGTGCAGGTAAGACATTAACTGAGTTTGAAATTCTAGCAGAGCCACACTTCAAAAATCCTGAACTACTTCTTTTCAAATCAAGTAGTCTGATTGGTTATCATAAAGAATGGGGTCAAAATGCCACACAATCATCCACATATAATTTTTGTGTGTTTATTCTGTTGTCTTGTAGTTGTGGTTGTATTGTTTGAAATCAAAGGGGCAGACAATGACAGTACTTGAAACGTCATAGTGATGAATCATTGGTGAAACGATGTTGGTATAGTGCAGTATGACCTTTCCAAGATCCAATGCCATCCGCCCCTCCCATGTGTGCTTTGCTCAGTCGTTTTGTTGGTGAGGGGGCGTGTCTACAACTTGGTTTACCACTGGCCTTGAGAGAGCTAAAGAGTATAGGATACACCTCTTCTCAAGATACCCCATAAAGACTCCACTTTCTGCTCCAGGCACTCATACAAAAAAGGAACGCATTGTAAGGGGATGGAGGGTGGAGTGGGTGTTATTTTTGCAGCCAATGGTCAAGCATGGCACAGACTATCAGACCCAATATTGAGGTAAATTACATTTCTTTCAGGCCTTTTAGTTGCGCTGGTTCCAGTTAATCTTTGTGGAAAATGTGTGGAATTTTATAAGTACTCCGACCTCAAGAAGCAGTTATGTTCTATTCTATGCTACAGATGTTTAGCAATCCCCTGCTATTGGAAAGAGAGCTATATATGATGTCTAATTTTCTTATATTTATTTATGAAAGAGATCTGTCTTTGTCATTCTAATTGTGATTGTTGTGCAAGTCCAATGTTGTCCTTTTTCTGTTTTTTTTTTAAGCTGACCTTCTCCTTTTGCCAGTTTTACTGACTTTTATTTTGTAAAAAATCTATATATATATAAATATAAATATATATAAAATGTACAATAGTTTCTAAGAATCTCAAAAGATTATCAGTTTGCTGTCTATTTCTTTTTTTAAGAGAATGTATCTCATCATCTGGTGACTGTTAAATAAATGAAATTTAAAGAAAAAAATTACTTTTTTCCTTATTCCTTTGTATTCTGAGTCTTTAGTGTTCTTTTAGAACTGTTTTGTTCTAAAACAAATTAGCATTTGTATTTTGTGTAGCTACATTTTAATAAAAATATGGCTAAGACAGTAGTCTTAGCCATAATATAATATATTATCAAAAATATAATATATTATATTACTATAATATAATGTAGAATATTTCATTAACTTAGGTCAATTAATCAATCAAATTTTATTTGCATAGCACATTTCAGCAGCAAGGCATTTCAAAGTGCTTTAAATCATAACAAACACAAAGTCATGTCAATTAATTTAAATAAAATGGAAGATCACTTTGGACTAAATGTAACAGTTCAGTTCATTTTTCTCTGTTGTCCAGGGAAGACACTGCTGACGTGGGCTCTGGTTCATAGATGGTTTTTGAATGAATTTGGCTTTACAACCTTCTCAAGGATCTCTATTGCTTTTGCACCACTTCCTCCCCCCACCCCAAGTGTCCTGGCAAGGTATTCCAGGCATACAATATAAAGAAAATGGATCCTTACATGTACAAGGGAATTGTTTTCACAGAAGGGATACCTGGATGACTATAATGAGGCTTATTCTCAATATGCGGGGCATCAGTGAATATCTAGCTTTCAAATCAGCAGCCACTATCGTGTAGGCCATAGCTTAAAACTTGAGTTGCTATGAAATGTAAAAATGTTCTAAACAACATTCTGAATTTTCATAATCCTCCAGAGTAAGATGAAGAAATGCTAAAAATACATCCTAATTTAATGGAGCTAAAACTTGGTTTTAGTTTTGAGTACTAAATTAAACTTTTTAATGATATTCTAATTTATAGAGTTGCACCTGCATTTCTGATTTGTGCTAATGTACACTTGCAGGAGATGCATTTGTCGCTTTAAACTTTTTCTTTGTTTTGGCTTGTTTGTCATTTTTAAAGCATAAAACATCTCACACAAATATGACGAGTTCTGTCTGTAGTCAAATTTGAGGGTCACTATGTCATTGTGTGGGTGGCTGTTGGAGTAATGACAAAATAGAGAGGGTAGAAGTACTGTTGCATGCATTGTGGGAGGCATCTCTTAAATGAAAAATAAATGGAAATTGGTCGAGTGTTCACTATTAAGACAGAATTACTGACAGAAAACAAAAAGCACAACCAATTTTTTCTGGATTAGAGGTGTGTGAGTATCATAAGGCTTATGGCCCACAAATCAGTATAGGTTGGCCACAGCTGTCCGGGTCCCATTGGAGGTGTTTTCACAGGAGGAGTCTGGAGCGCAACAGCGCCATACTGCCAGGCCCCAGGGGAGTCTTCGCCTCCATGCACACACACATAAACACACAGAGATGCAGACGCCACACCAAATGTTTGTGCACATGCATTTGAAAATATCACAAATTCACACATTTGCACAAAGAAGTGCACAGCTTCGTTATAAGACTCAACACACTTACTCAAACAGATATTTCTCACTTATATGTACACTTTTAATTGACTCCACTTGGCAAATCTTCTCTGTAGGGAAAAAAGTGAGAAGTAGAGAGAAAGAGAACAACAAAGGTGCTGGGAAAAGGCGCCAGGCGGCGTTTATTTAAAGCTAAAGACGCCTGACAAAAAAAAAAAAGAAAACAATTAAATAATTGGTTTTTCATGGGTGTAGGAGGTGAGATGTCTTCAAACACGGTTCAGTGACTTTATGAGATGTTTTGTAATTTCATGAATTTAGACCAGACTTAGTGTGATTGAGTGTAACCCAAAACCCAGCGCCTGGCGTGAGGCCAGAGTCTCGCTTCTCTCTGTCTGTCTCTTGAGAGACAGATTTTAGGGCAGACAGGAAGGCACTTAAGTCCAGGTGCGGTGCCTCCGGGACGTTCTGGTCCTCTGCTTCTCATTATGAGAGAGGCAGAGAGAAGCCACGTTACAGTGTCATTATTCATCCATTCAAGCATCTGGAAACAGGTCCTTCCTCAGTTGGTATAGTCCTGCTGTTGCAGAGACCGCCCTTGGAGCTAAGGGCTGGCAGGGGACATTGCTAACTACAAACAGACAGAGCCACCCAGGCAGGACTCCGGGATACACATGTCCTTGAGTGCTTACGAGGAATCAGCGCTTCTCACCTTCCTGCTGCAACGTCAAGAGCTGGCACATCTTAAAAACATAAATTTTGTTCTACAACAAAATCATCAAAATAACATGCATATGAAATAAGCTTTTGATTCATAAATATTTGAACACACTTCCATATGGCCTGTTCATAAATGACTTCCTTGAAGCTTTATCTGTGGCAAAATGCACAAGTTAATCTGACGATCCAAATGAAGGATAATTTCACAGATGATGAAAGGTTTTTCTAAGGATTCAAAGCTCCAAACTGAATAAGGGACAAGTTTAGATGAGAGAGGGTTGAAATGGCTGAACTGTTAAAACTGTGCCACTGGGATTAAACTAAGTTCAAACAACAAGGAGAACAAAGACATTTTTTTTAGCAGAATTTCAGTACTTAACAATATAGGGCACCACATACACCATAGGTTTGTGAGTTTGGTACTGTTAAAATCCCTTATCTAATCTGAATATTTCATTACAAATAGAGCATAAATCAAAATAATAAAGCATAATCACCAGTCTCAGAGTCAGAAGACAATTTGTACCAATGATCAGTAACCATTGTGACTGCTGCCATAGCAGAGCCTTTCCAACAGTTTTGCAAATGATGAAATTGCGATACTTTTACAGCTATTGCAGATGCAGAAAGTGGAGCTTGCTCAGAATACTTCTCATAGTTTGCCCTTGAATTTTCCAGGTGTGGCCTGCATTTATATGAAGCCCCAATAAGTCAAAACTGTGTGGAAGCACATTTTGCTGCAGTCGCAACTACCAAGTTTTATAGCATGCAGATATTATCTTTGGATATCTACAGACTGAAATTTGTGCCTATTATTCTTTGCATAAGATGAGTCAGATTGAGCAGACCATTTGCACAACTTTATGATGGTCTTGTAGTGGATGTGCATTGGCGCGGCATGCAGCAACGGGGAATGATTCAGAAGTGTCGACTCCTGAGTCAAATGATGTGTGCAGCTGACCCAAAAAACATTATGAATAATACTGTATGAGCACATAGTCATTAGTAAGTCTCCCAACTGCTTCCAAGTTTGATGAGTTCTTAATATTAGTGTCAATAGTATTTGAAATTTTAGAGAAAGTATTCATTTGTGAGTTGGAGATTTTTTTTTTTTTTTTTTTTTTTTTACCTGTGTGTCTTTGATTTGCATGATCTACAAAACTAGGCAAAAACATTTTACTCAGGTCATTTCATTTTTTCCTACTTAGCACAAGCAGGTCCCCTGTATTGCTTTGCATGGTCAAAACGTGGTGCCTGACCTCGCCTGAGGCTGGAGGTGGCAAACTAGAAACCCCTAACACAGTGCTGATGGCTCATGATGCTCTGAATACGAATGGTTTACATATCTGATAGGCCTGTGAACAGACAAAAAAAAACATAAACTTCACAAAAACAGGTTTTTCAAGCCTTAAAAGCATAAACGGATGAAGAACATTGTCAAAGAATGTGTTGAAAAACCTTCTCGGGTTAGAGCAAAGGCTGAAAGGTAGTAGTGGAAGAGGTTGTCGGGAAGGCCTCTGAGGATTATCTGTTGAAAACAGGGTTGAAAGCTGTGGGACTGCACTGCACCTGGACAATAGTTAGAAAACAACATGTTAGAACTGAGATGATGGACAGATAGACACCTTTTTTTCCAAGACAACAATGACATTTTTCATCAGGTAGAACCACATAAATACATTATAAATGTGTGAAAATCATATTTAAAAGCCATCGTGGCAGATATACTATTGTTGAATAATTAAAGCCAGCATCACTGGGAAGTAAAAAACAAAGGATTAGTTGCCATTTTCTATAAACTGCGTCTACAGAAGGGTCTTCATATTACTTTAGATAGCTTTAATGTTCCCTACACTGATGTAAACAAACCTTATAGCATCAGCAAACATTAATAACTTCGACTCAGTTGTTGTTTAATGATAGTCCCTGTATTAAAGGAGATGTCAATCAGTTTAGGAGTAGCCTGAGCCTATGGGTAGTGATTATGTTTCCACTAGCATAGCTTACACTCATAAACAGTGTATTTCTTTCTACCAATTATTTTTTAATGCCTTCTTCATATCACTTGAGCTTATTAACAAAAAATTCACAAAAAAATTACAGTGGCATGATTATGTTTTCAGGCTCCACTCTTAAAAAAATTGAGTCATTTGCATGTCACAGAACAGAGTGCTTAAAGTGTAAAATTTAATCTGAAAAACATTTTTTCTGTGAAGGATTCAGAGGTTTGTTAGAGGTCATTTGTGAACAAACAGCACCATGAAGAGCATGAAGTTCTTGAGAAGTTTAAAGCCGGGTTAGGGTGTAAAACAATATTCCAAGACATGAACATCTCTTGTTCAACTCATCATCTGAAAATGGAATGCTTTCTAATAATATAAGACTATCATTGCCACGGCAAGAGAATAATCAACCTCAGTCAACATAAATATCCTTACTTATCTGTTTAGTTTATTTCTTAAAATAGCTCCATCTCATCAACATTTTGATTGATTAAAGCTAATTCCAGCCTGATAATGTCTGGTCACTCAAGCCTTTTAACAGCTGCTTGGTCTTGTCCATGATGACGGAAAGGCTGAAATGATAGAAATTCATTTGAAAATAATAAGCTTACATTCAGTGAATAAAACATCACATAAACATTTTTTTCTCAGTGTCAGAAGCTAAATCAAACCTAACGTCTCTTTTCTACATTAACTAGATTTATCAAAATGATTTCTATTTGCAAAACACCAATTAATGACAAGAAGAATTTGTTAGAGATTTGCTTAGTTGTGTCTTCAAAATCAGAAGTTTACATACAGAACTATTGCTATTTCTTTAAGCAATAAGTAAAATCCAGATGATGATTTTATCACTTTAGGAACTTCTATAGGGCAACTGACACATTTAGATTAATTCACATTTGTGAATGTATATTAAGACCACACCTTGAACTCACTTCTATCTTGTTTGACACAATGGCAGTCAAAAGAAATCAGCCATGATATCAGGAAGAGAATTGTGGAGCTTCACAAGTCTGGTTCATCCTTGGGAACAATTTCCAGATGCTAAAAGGTTCATCTGTTGAGGGACATGAGGGGAATTTCCAACTATTATACTCTTCAAGAAGGAGACGGGTTTTGTGTCCCAGAGATGAAATCATTTGATGCTTCTAACTGGCTTAAAGTAAGATAAGTTTAGTCTGATTTAACTTCATACAGTGAGAAAAAATATATATTTGTGTCTTTTTATTTGGCTTATGTGAACATTACAGTTTCAACTATAGGTTCTTTGGAGAAATGTGATTCATACAGATAATGCGTTAAGGTCAGGCGTATCTGCAACTAAAAAGTTTAATAGTCAAAAATTTATTTCTAGAACTACCTCCAATTAAATTCATTTTGTTGTGCTTTTGAAAATAAAATTAGTGACAGGACACACAAAATGTCTTTTAGGAGTTCAATGCTACAGATTTTTCTTCTGATTAAAAGAAAATGACCTTTCATGAGATCTTCCTGATCTCTGTATTTATGTGTTATTAAACCAATCACTGTCCTTAATGACTCCCAACCCTCTCCCTCTCGTCTCTTCCCACATTACCCCATTTCACCTTGTTCTAGTTCAGACAGACAAGACTGATCTAATCAGATATTTCTTTTCCATCTCTGTTATGATCCACTCATCAGGAGTGGGAGATGAGGAGAAGTGCGTGCAAGGGAGAAGAGGGAGGGGGTGACCTAAAGCGGTGATGACATAATTAATGGCAAATTAATGCTCCACCTGAGCGCCAGCATCACCTCATCTCCCTCTTGTATTTTTTCCTCGCTATCTCTTTCCCTCCAGCACACACTGAGCCTGCTTCATCCCCCCTATCTAACCACATGTGGCCTAATCTCATATGTGGGGGAGCTCATCTCAGCAGCAGCTAACTTAGCTCACTAGTACACTGTACAGTGCTGAGTGCTAATAGGGGCTGGGGGGAGGTAAGAAGGGGGTAGCGGGGTAGGAGCCTGATTGCTGTCTCTAATTACGGCTTGATACTAAAGAGTAATTAATGAGTTTGTGGCTGATGGTAGCAGCTTTGGAGCTGCACACAGTACTGCAGGTAATAAGAGCTGTTTCTGGCGAGGCAGTGTAAGGTCCCAGGGGACAGGCACGTATATGTGTTCACATGCATATCCAGGGAGAGTGGTGACAGCGCTCATTGCACGCTTCTTTATCTGTTGATTTACTTCACTTCCTCAAACGTTGAGGAAGAATTATACAAAAAAATAGAAGCACAATTTCTAATAACATAGACCATATATTCGGAATTATTTTATCAGTTGCAAAACTTCTTGTACATAGTTGTGGCTGTAGCCCATATGCTTCAAGAATAAAAGTTTTATGCTTTCAGAGAAAGTGTTTCACACACCTTGGTTCTAATATGTATTTATTTGAGCTATTTTTGTTTTTTGTTATTTCAAACCAGTCTGCCTAACCTCCCCTCTGACACTTGCAGCACATTTTTGCCCACATGATTGTTGCTTTGTGCATGTTTTCTGTGTTTCATGCCATTCTCTGTAATCCTTAGAGATGGTAATGCATGAAAATCCCAACAGATCTGCAGTTTCTGAACTGTCGGTACCAAATTCACACAACATGGCATGTTGCCATGCCATGTTGTTGGTATCAGACAACATGGCATGTTCTTCACAATATCTAAATGTGAAGAGCAGTAATTAATTTTTGCTCCATTTGACTGGCTGGTTCAATATTTGCACCTCATGCAATGGCTGATGGGTTTATTTTATTACAATAAATTTTTAAATCATCAGTATGTTTTTTAGCAGTAATATTTTTTATTTTTGTTTGTAGTGTTAACACAGTTTTTAAATATTTAAGTATTATTCTACGATTTTGCGGGTTTGTGTTTTTGGTCTCTGGTTAAGATCATTTTATGCTTTGGATTAGTGTCTCTCTTCAGTTTTATCAAGAAATCCATTTCCCTCTAAGCCCCTTAGTTAAATTCATTGTCTTTTCAAATCTTACTCTACTGAGCATTTACTGTAGATTCCTTTTTGTCTGAGTCTCACCAGCCTTGTATTCAAAATTTCCACTCATTCACTGCCTAGTGCTTGGAAGCTTCTGAATCGAATAATTTGCAAAGCTAGTAGGAAGGTACAGTATGTGCTAAACCTGTGTTTGAAATTTTTTCTGTCACGTCTTTTTAGTTGACACGTTCCAAACAGCATTCTGCAATCCAAAACGGAGAGCGTGGTGTAGATATTTAGAGTAAACGACTAAATATCTACAACGTAGATATTTAGATATTTTGTAGGCTTTTGCTTTTTAACTAGGTAAATGACCAAGTTTCAAGATACAACAGTACTTGAAACTTGCTAACCAGTCTGCATTAAGATCAATCAAAGTCAAATAAGCTAGCTCAGTCAGACATGGAGATTTTGTTGTAGAGATGGCATGGTTACTGGTTTAACCATTACCATTGTAAAACAAACAAACAAACGAAAAATATATCAGTATGTACTTAGAATTATCATTTCGACTACATTTGTTTTTGCTTTACCATCTAATGGAAGTAAAAGGCAGCGAAAGAAATCGAATAATATTTCAAACAGTAGTTCAACAGCGCCAGAACAGTATTTCTGTTCAGTACAAGCACACACATTTTTCAGAATCCTTTCTTTTTCATGTTTCTATGTTAAAAATAGTTATATCCATGCCTTATCTACAAGGTAACCCTTGTTTTAGATGGCATCAACTTTATGATTATCTTTCACCTTATATTTTCTGTTGTGTCGAAGAGCCACACACTGGAGGGCTTTTAGAGTTGTTTCTTTGTGTTCTTGTGTGGATGAGGACATTTTGTAGAAATTATGATGTGTTAAAAATGACAAACAGGAGAATCATTTCAGAAAAAAATTATAAGCATAATGCCAGAAGCATCCAAATGGCTTTGTTTGTTGTTTAACATTTGTTGTCTATTCAACAGTGTGCTCTGGGTTTCGTTCTTTCCTTATTTGGTTGCGAAATAGCTTTTGGTTTTTTATGTTTTTGAATGTTATACATCTACAGCCCCTTGGTTATTTTTCTGACTAATTTTTGAAGTTGAATATGTTTTTTTTTCCATTTTCAGTTCATGACACAGCGACACGTTTAGCTTCATTGAAGTACATACTGTTACAAGCAATCTAAATGAAGAGATGGACGGAAGTACATGTAGTCTAGTGTGCCGTTTTGTCGACAAAAGCACAGTCCTTGAACTGCTTTTTCTAGGGTGGAGATGAAAAAAGTATTTATATAAATCACTGTGGTACTGAGATTTCAATTTACTGTGGATGCTATAAAATTAATACCAAATAATTGTGGGGTTCCAAAGGTTCAAAATTGTTTTCAACATGTTTTTAACCAAGAACCAAGAGACCTCCATGGCAAATCTCTGTCGTAAAGTGTAAGCCGCGGGAACATGAGCATTGCTGTGTACAGTAAAGCACGTTAAAAGCACCTGCATCCAAACCAATACCCCCTACTCAAAAATAAATTTAGGTTTAACTCTTATTCAACCACAGAGGCAAAGACACAGAGTCACCATGTTGCAGAATGGGAAACAAATGTGTTTAGGGTGATGGGTTTCACATGTAGGAAGTAAATTTCAATTTTGGTGTCATCTGACCAGAGGTCCTTCTTTCACATGTTGTCTGTCTCTATAGGAGTCATGTCTACATGACTTGTGACAAACAGAACTTCTTGTTGAATTCTTTCCACAATAATAGTCGTAATGTCAACTGATTCACCCACCTGAGCTGTGCTGTCATGCTTTGACCCGTCAGTTGAGGTGGACACTCATGTCTTAGTATTTTGGCAGTTGTGCCATATTCTTTCCATTTCCCTATGATAGTTTGAACTGAGCTCAGTGTTCAAGACTTGGGTCATTGCTCTGACTTAACCCTGATCTCAATAATTGTATCCTTAATCCGTCTGTTGTGTTCATAGAACTCAGATTAAACTTTACACAAGTTGACTCTATTTAGTAATTTGGGAACTTCTGAAAAGTAGTTGGATGCTGTGGATTTTATTAAAGAACATTGAAGTAAAAGGGAATGAATACAAATGCACTCTATACTGAAAACCATGGATCATTTTCCTTTTTGTTTTACATTTTGCTACAATATTGTGTTGGTATATCACATAAAATTTAAGTTAAATTAATTGAAAGTAAAATATATACCTGAGCAAGACACCTCTTAGAAATTTGTATAGGTTTTGAATGGCGTCTCATTGAAGCTCTCTGGTGACACAGATTTAAAATCCTTAACCATTAAGATTTTTCTGGTCATACCTTCAGCCTGATACATAAAAACTGATGATGCTACAATACATATGGAAATTTAAGCATAAAAAGAAAAAAAAAAACATAAATTTGTGTAGCAGTGGTTGTGTTTGAACGTTGCAGAAGACAAAGAGGGAAGGGAGATGAAATGTATGTGTGGCTTTTGGAGACATCGAGAGAGAAAGAGAGAGAGAGAGAGCGTGCTGAGGAGTGTCTCTAATACAGGGGCAGCTGTAGTGCAGTTAATGAGGCCTGCAGTTGAAAGCCCAGTGAGTGAGTATGTTCACTGTGTGTGTGCGTGTGCGGGTACATGTGTGCGTGTGTGTGTGAGTGTCTCAAGGGGAGGTAGAAAGACAGTAAACGTGTGTGCTGAGCAGAGTTACCCAGAGTGCAGTCTTCCTTGACCCTGAGTCAGTCTGTCACCTGGAATCAGCCCTCAGAGAGGGAGGGAGCACAGAGGAAACAGAGACAGAATGGGGGAGTTTTTCAAAAATCTGTGGCACCTTTCACTCAGCTGAATAACTGCAACAGACTTTCAGTATGGCTGCTAACAAGCTCCGCATCTCTCTTTCACCGGCTCTTTCTCACCCTTTGCGTCCTTTCATTTTCTCTCGCTCTCTCGTTACCCTTCTGTTTCTTTGCCCTTTGCAAAGTGGCACTTTAATGAACACAGTGTGTGTATTCAGTGGCCAGGTTACCTTAAGAGATGCCTCAAAAGAGCTTCTTATTATGAGGCGCATGTAAAGAGACAAAGAAAAAAAAAGAGGAAGGTCTTTGTGAGACAAGCTCCAGCTTTTCACAGCTCACCCCCACAGGGAACTAAGCTGACAGACGATATGAAGTCCGCTACCTTCATACAAGTATGTTACCTGCTAATAGCTGCCCCCTCAGTGGCTCCTTAATGGATTTTATTTTCTGACACCCGAAAGATGATAAAAATGCTCCACAAGGAAGAAAGTAAATTTTTCAGATTGAAAATTAGTTTATTATATGTATGTAATCATTTTTTCCAACATGCTTTTGGTTTTATAATATTGAAGAATATACTGCAGTTGATTCTTTTATGATAAAGAATTTTAACAAGAAATTTGGCAAATTTTAGATCACGAATTAGATCACCACTGGGAGATTCTTTCTTCCCTGTTGCTGTACTTCTTAACATGAAAAAGACTAGTTGACACCAATTTACTTTATATTTCTATTTAAGGTGAACTATTGACCAAAAATGACATCATGAACTGGTCGTTCATGTAATGTAAATAATCACATTCAGCAATCATGCTAAACTTAAAGCAGTACAATACAGAGTTATGGGTTGTACTGCAGTGGTGGAGTCAGAAAACTTTCAGAGGTGGCCAGGCTGTGGGTCTGTTGATCAAATTGTCATACAGAAGAAGAATACACATTGTATTCAGAGGGGTGGTCATTTTGACTGATCTCTTTATAATCTATGTTTACCTGTCAATTTTTAAAATGAAAGTAACACTTAATTTTAACTAACACCCAAAAGAGCTGAACAGAGATATTGTGCCATCACACAGTGAGCAAATTAATATATGCAAATGTTTCTCCACAGAGACAAAAAACACTGATTGCGGCCCCAAATAACTACATATAAACAATTAAATTAAACAATTCCACTTAAATTGTCAACAATTCACCTGTTGTGGCTTGAATGCACAGCCTCACAAATTCCTAAAGGTTTGTATGGACCAGAATTATGCAACCACTTACATAATCTCTGGTGTGGAATTGCTATAAATGTTATTGTATTGCAGTTTTGGACTTTTGCCTCGGAAAGATGACTCCTCATGGCTGCTTCGATGTTGACCTGGATGCTGAATCTACACTACCCTGCCACACTGGAGACTAGCATTGCAAGCGCAACTTCAGCTTGAAGTTTTGAAATCGAGGAATATATTTCCAACTGAAGTGGTCAGATGTTGACAAGACTCTCTGAAGGAGCGGTTTTCTGATCCGCGAGTCAAAGTCAGGCAGAAAAAGAAGAGAACCGAGTATGGATCCTTAGGATCCAGAGGTGAATATGAAATCGTTGATGCAGACCCAAAACTGTCTTTGTGAGAGGTAGAACTGAAATCAGTGGAGAGCTGAACCTTTGATCAACTTTGGCAGCCTGCAGAGGCAGTGACAGGAGAGGGCATTGCTAAAAAGATTTTACTAAATACCCTGAAGAGGGCAAATTGACTACTGTGGTGAGTCTTAAATCTAAACTGGAACACTTCCAAGATTGCATGCTCACCCAGGAAGGAGTACAGTTGACTACTGACAATATTTACCAGCACCAGACTAAAAGTAAACATTCTATTAAAATATCTTAGATGAACACTACTCAGAATGTGCAACTGAGTCCTTATTGTGACTTTGCTGGTAGAAAGGTCTCTTCAGAACAACAGGGGTCCTGGGTGTTAGCAGGGATCCCCGTGGTGCAGTTCAGCCAATGGGCTTGCCAATGAGGAAACACAAGAAGGCATCGAGCGGTATAGTGGGTCTTGAGCAAAGACCTTTTTTTTTGTCAGCTTGTGAGTGGAGAACCCTAACAGGCAATCACAGTGGAGGATGGTGTGTGAGTCTGTATGAGGGCATCCATCATGATATTGTCTACCCAAGGGCCAGTTTCTCACAAACTAGAATTATAGAGCTGGTACACTGACAGTTGGACACACTGTCACTCAGAAATGTGCACAATATACACAAACAAGACAAACGTACAAAATAGGGCTCAGCCAGAAGAAATCTCAACAAAAAAAAAAAACACACACTGACACACACACACAAGGCCACCCCTTCACACTCACCTTCCAGTCACACAATGTCTCATACACACATTTCAGTCGCACACCCTCCAAACACATACACAAACCTTGCCTTGTGGTGTCCCCGGAGCTGCAGCAGCAGCAGCTTGCAGGCAGACAGGAAACAGTGTATAGCACAGAGCAACATGGTGGTGGTGGTACTTCTGTGCCGACAGGAGCAGTCCAGTCTAGACAGAGGCGAAAGACATCTCATTAGGCTCTCACTTGCTTTCTCTCCTCCACAGCGCCCGCTGGCAAGCAGCTTGCCTTCAATGTGAAGGCCAGAAACTAAGACGGAAACAAGATGGAGAAACTGTACCGAGGAGAGGACATGTGGGACAGAAAAGAGAAGATGCAACAAGAAGGAAAAAAAATCTGACAGGAAATGAAGAAGGACAAGCAGATGGAATAAGGAAGACAAGCAGGAGGGGGAGCAAAGGAGGGAAAATTAGACAATGATCACAGCAATAATAGTCTTGATCCTCCAGGAGGCCCACTCCTACAGGCTCCTTCTCTGTTTCTTTCTCATGGCGTCTCTCATGCTCTGTCTCTCGTTCAGTCCCACAGCTGCCCCCTCCTCCTATCTTGCCTCCTGCTGCTGTTTCACTCTTAATTAATTTCTCACTACTCACCAGAGCCCAGAGCTGCAGCTCTCCTCAGCTGGCCTCTGAGACTGCTCCCAGATCAGCGCTCCTATTGCCTCAAAGACACAGCAGCTCAAATCCACATACTTGAGCTGAATTTGGCATCAAATGAGTGCTGAAGGTAGATGCAAATGATGACATTGCCAAGAGAAGAAGACCTACACTTAAATTAGCTTTAACTGAGCAAATCGTGCTGGAGCCGTTTCCTCATCAAGTCTGTCAAAATCAGTAAAAACTGTGAGGTTTAAAGGATCATTCTCATTTATTATAACTGATTTCTTATATTTGGAGATGGACCACGCGCTCTAGCAAAAATAGTAAAATTATACTCACTTTTAATTGTTTTAATTCAGACAAAAAACAGAAAATCTAGATAAGGAGAAAAATAAAAAATGAAATGAAAAACAAGGGAAATGCAGACAAGAGTGGTGAATAAATTTGTCTTGGTTTTCACTTTTTTTTACTGCAAAGTTTTTTGACTGACCTACATAATCAACTCTTCCTGGAATATCCAGATCAGACTTTCTTTTCCTTACTGTACAAAAACAATTTAGATTCTGTGGTGCAATTAATATCAGGTTGTCTGTAATGACGGAAATAAAGGTTTTTAGTCTGTGTTTTCCTAACTGCGTATGGTGGTTTCAATATTTTTGACAAATACCTTTAAATATGTAAGTGAATGAATGGCTGTAACCTGAATTTGGAGTCATAATTGCTCAGGAAAGTGGACTTACCCATATGATGTAAGCAGTCAATGAAAAATAGGCCTGTAACTTTAAATCTTCTTTGTGACTGTTAACAAATTAAAAATGGTTAACTGCCAGAACAAATACCTGTGATTAGCTCATAAAATAATAACCAAAGTGTTGATTGTCTTATGAAGTACTGTTCAATCCACCATCTGAAAATGAAACGAGTTTGACACAACTATATATTTACCAAGACATGGCTGTCTATCTGAACTGACAGGTTGGTAGTAACAGTTTTTCTTTTGTTTTTTTTTGCATATAATTCCTTATACATCATATTTTTCTCTAGTGAAGCAGCTTATTCTGAAAGTATCGAGTTATAGTGTAAAAGTACAAAAGAGATTTCAATACAGTTAAAGTTTTAGGATAAAAATGCATCTGTTGCTCAGTGGGTAAAAATGTATACAACCCAGAGCACACTTAGCCCTTCAACCTTTGCCTTCCTTCTTAATTCTCAGGCCATGGTAATCCTAGCCCAAGGCATACCCTAAAGTGCTCACTGAGGCAATTTCTGCAAGTCTCCTAATGCATCAAGAAAAGAGGAAGGGGCCCTGATCCAAGGTTGACAGCTATCCACCCCAGCTCTGACAGAATCACTTGAACTCCAGAACACAAAGTCTCTTCCCTTGGCAGGAATAGAGGTGCCTTTATTTTTGAGCCTCCTTTGGCAGTCCTTTTTCAGCAAGTTTGTGGGAGAATAAGAAAAAAAAAAGATAAACAAATATGAAAAAGGAAGAATTTCAGCAGGCATTCTCAAGGTCAGTGTAAGGTGATTGTAAAACAGAGAGGAGAAACATGCACGGATGAACATGAGGTCATATTTGTATTCTGACCTTCTCTGTGAAACTAATAACTAAATGGCCTTTCATTTTAACCTTTAACCCTTTTTGGCACTAACAGGGCTACAAAGCAAATCCTATATGGAGTGTCACTCTCAGAAGGTTTATCTCTCTCTTTAGAGACCGTTTGACCTCCTCCTGTCAGCAAGCAGACTTACGTTACATGGATATTCTCAGCTTTGGGCTGTAACCTGATTATCTTAAATGCCATGTCACAAGAAACCTGCTTGGCTCAGCTTGGAAGAAGGATGAAGACAAAAGATGGTTAACGCTGCTAGTTGTCTTCTGGGGAATCTAAAAGTGTAGACTGCACAGGATTTTAGCTGGTTTTTTTTTTGTTTTGTTTTTTTGGCTTACCATACGTATAACACAGACACAGGGCAGAAAAAAAAAACCCTGTAAAAGTCAAGTACAAAGGAAAAGGAAGATCATTACTCATGTCCTTGCCATGCTTACAATACTAAAAAGTTTGAAGAAGTCTTTTCTCTTTCTAAACAATGCTCTCCAATTATTCAGACTCCTCATTTAGACATTTTCTCAGTTATTGGCTTTTTCTTGTTCACATCCCTCTTTTTAGATTAAACCTTATCCGGTCTTTGTTGCTCATTTTTGACGATTGTTCTTTGATTGGTGGCATTTCTCTCATAGAACTTCATCCATTCACACTTTCATTATTTTGTCCCTTCTGCCTCAACGTGCTCTCCTCTCCTCTTTTACTTCCTTTGCTGGTTAAATGAGCCACAGGGGAGCGTTACCAGAGCCTTAACCCAGCAGCTGGAGCTTCCAGCTGGGTTAGAGGCAGAAATAGAGAAAGAAGGAATGAGACACTGGATACCTTTTCCTTGTGGAGAAAAAACACAAAGCACAAATGTACAAGTTTAGGTTCCTATGCTTAAAGTCAAGTGTCTGTTACGTTGTTGCCAACCATCTTCTCTTTAGACAATCCCAGTCACATTAAATGGCACTTCTGGTAAATGGTTTCATAAAAAGCCTTAAAATAAGAACCTATCTTTTGTAGTATCCTCTACTGAAAATTGGAGAAAAGCCCAATATTTAATTTGAGTGCGCTTATTTATTGGAGGATCTGTTCTTCTGTGTGACTGTTTCTCCTGTAAAGGCTCTGGGAAACCCTGTTGGGAACCCTGTTTGAGTGAATTTTTAAAACTTAAAAAAAAAATAATGAAATTTTAGTATAAAATGTGTTAGCCTCTCTCAGTAAACTGAAAACATAGCATACCAGAGAGATAGATAAGTATCCAAAACATATGGCCAAATCAAGACGGAAAGGTTTTAAACACAGATATTAATTTCCGTCCATCTATCAATAGCCAGCCAGCCAATACATAAAACACAAATTAGAAGCTTATATTTCAATGTTGATCTCATTTACAATATTTAGTTGTTTCAAAGGTTTTCATTATGCTTCAATTAATTTATTTTAATTTCAATGTTTTATTTTGGCTAGGCTCTCCCTTTTCTAAAGTGTAAAATCAAACTTATTTTTTAGGAGAGAAGATTCTGAAAATTAAACACAAAAAGCATAAAAATCTCTTCCTGACCCCCAGGAAAAAATTCTGACTTTATTAAACATCCATCCACCCATTTTCTATACACCCTTGTCCCTTAGTGGGGTCGGCAGGTGCTGGTGCCTATCTCCAGCTAACGTTTTGGGCGAGAGGCGGGGTACATCCTGGACAGGTCGCCAGTCTGTTGCAGGGCACTTTATTAAACAACTAACAAAAAAATATTAATAATAAATTTTTATAGTAGGCCAATTCACAGTGAACTGAAAAGTAAACCTAATTTCAGGATACTTTAAAATTAAGTCAATGTGTCATTAAGTTTTTCTTTTGTCTAAAATGCCACCTGTGCAATGCAGAAATTAATATAAATGTGCCTCTGATAAGTGGGACATCCTCTGGGATCTCTAGTTGTTGGATTCACTCCTCCCATTCCACTAGAGGGCTCCATAGTTACTTGGCATTGATGTATGAGTTGACGTGGAGAGGAAGAAAACTGGCGGTGAACTAGTAATATGTTTACCTGAAACGAACAAGCTCAATTCTCCCATAAAATCCATTTATGCTGACGTTCATGAGTGTTGCCCAACGTGGTGAGTTGT
>CAEGAE010049296.1:0-17737 GCA_903067095.1 Girardinus metallicus
TTGAAACAAAGAAATCCCTGTTCTTTATGTAAGATTCAAACCAGTTGAGCACTGGACCGGAGAGTCCGACCCAACTCCCCAGTCGATTCAATAAGATGTTGTGGTCGACAGTGTCAAAAGCTGCACTGAGGTCCAACAGAACCAGCACCGTGGTTCTCCCACAGTCCGTATTTATATGGATATCATTGAACACTTTGACTAGGCCAGTCTCCGTGCTGTGGTGAGCATGAAAACCAGACTGGAAAGCGGTTGGTTATCGTTAGGAAGCTATTTAACTGTTTAAACAGCTTTTTCAATAACTTTGCTGATGAATGGGAGGTTGGAGATCAGCTTGTAATTCTGCAGTAGTGATTTGTCCAGATTGGTTTTTTTTATCAGTGGTTTAATAACTGCTGTTTTCAAAGCCTGGGGGAAAACACCTGATGAGAGCGATGAGTTACTATTTGGATCAGATCATTAGCAACGACAGGCAGGACTTTCTTAAAGAAATGTGTGGGTAGGACATCCAGACAGCAGGAACTGGAGCTTAATTGTCAGGAAGGTCGGACTTCGCCCAAACTAGTCCCTGTGGTGGCTACACGGTCATAGAGACACTCGACTGCGAGAGCCGCTCAGTGCTGCTTGCAGCTTAAATTTTTTTTTCATTATTTTTTATTTGAGGATTATTTAATAGTTGCCAATGTCAAAAAATGTTTAAACTGAGAAATGTTTAGAGAGTCACCATACGTGAAAGTCTGTGATGCAGTCTAAGTATTTTCTAAAATGTGTAATGTGCTTCAATGTTTCTTGCAGATGTTCAACAGCTAATGATAGTTAAAGAAGAAGCTCCTGATGACCACAAACCTTGTGTTGACCTGCATGACCCAAAGCCCCACCACATAAAGGAGGAACAGGAGGGAACCTGCATCAGTTTGTGGGGAGGGCAGTTCAGTGGGAAGGAGAAGATTGATGCCTTCAAGTTTCCAATCACTACTATTGCCATAAAGACTGAAGATGATGAACATCCCCCTCTGCTCTCACAGTTTTATCAAGACCAAATTAAATACAGAGCGCTTCCAGAAGAGAACGATGAATGGGAATCCTTCAAGATAGAAGATCATGGAGATGGTTCCAACTCCTTAGAACCTGAAGACACTGAGAAGGAGGAAGAGGACGATGATGATGTAAAGTACCCCGTCTCTGAGCTGACACACTTGTCAGACTCTGGACTGAAAACTAAAGACATGGGCAGTGAATGGAAGGAGAGTAGAGCTCCTGAGTCAGAGGAAGACCTGGTTGACAGAGTTTTAAGCGTCTCTGAAATTACTGAACAACTTTTTCGTTGTTATTCTTTCCAGAGACATATGACAGATTCAGAAACAGGGCATTTAAGCTCTTTGGATGACAGTGGATTGAAAGAGAAGGAAATTGTGGACTTAGAAGTCCAGACAGGAGAAAAGTTTCACTGTGAAGACTGTGGAAAGATGTTTAGCCATGAACGAACTTTAAATGCACACATGAGAATCCACAGGGAACCTAAACCTTACTGTTGCGTTCTCTGTGGAAATGGATTTAGCACAAAATCAAGTCTAAACAGACACATCAGAGTCCACACAGGACAGAAGCCTTACTGTTGTGATCTCTGTGGCCGTAAATTCTCTCAAAAGGGACATTTAGCGCAACACGTGGTACTCCACACTGGACAGAAACCCTTCTGTTGTGATGTCTGTGGACAAAGATTTAGCCTGAAAACATGTTTAACCAGACATATGAGAGTCCACACAGGAGAGAAATCTTACTGTTGTAGCATCTGTGGATATAGATCTTCTCAAAAAGGACATTTAGCACAACACATGGTCGTCCACACTGGAGAGAGACCTTTCCATTGTAATCTCTGTGGACAGAGATTTACAGGGAAATCAAGTTTAAAGAAACACACGAGAATCCACACAGGTCAAAAACCTTTCTGTTGTTATCTGTGTGGACATAGGTTTACACAAAAATCTAACTTAAATGCGCACATGAAAATCCACGCTAAAAGGGAAGTTGCTTAGTCATGAATAAACAAACTGCAACGCTGCAGTTGACTGTAAAATATTTGATTAGTTGTTGGTTTTAGTGTTTCTCTTGTGATAAATTTTTTGTATATTTCAGAAATTAAAGAAATATGACTTTGCTCCACAGCCCTATCCTGACCCCTTGATATTGACCTGTGTCTCTAAGAAACTCCCCCTTCAAGCATGTCATCACAATGCTCCCCCATGATTCCCTTTACAACTGAGAAGTTGTTTGTAAAAACTCAAACTTTTTGAATTTTGAGAAAAATGTCAGAATTTTGAGAAAAGAGTCAGATTTATTTTTTTGGGCAGTAACCATAATCCTTTTTCCGTAGGTTACTGCCCCTATTTTAGATATGATTCATTTTTCCTTTATTCCAGACAAGTCCCACAGACTCTTGAGGTGGCTGCAGTTAAACAGCTGCGTCTTGAAACCTTTTGATCAAGATGAGTTCATAAATTAGAACTTCAGTGGTGTGAAAAACCCCTTCCTGGTTTCCTGTTTTTGGCCTGCTGGTCACACCTCAGCGTTTCAGAACATCAAACCAAACTTGTTTTGGTTTGAAGAGTTTATTTTGAAGCTGGGCCAGTCCTAAAGTGGCCCGGGTGGGAAAAAAAAAAAAAAAGAAGCATGGAAATCAGCCATTTCACAAATCCCACGCTTGGTTTCAAATATTCTCCAATTGATATAATATTATAGTGTTTCAGTTTTTAAACTAGAGAAGGTGAAAGATACTTAAGGTTGTGAAAAATATATTTCTGCATTTTTAATTATGTCAGGATTGGTCCTCCAAAGTACTATAGCTTAGCTTATTATTTGTTAGGGCTCTTTTTATGACAAAAAAAAATGCATTAAAAAGATTGTAGCGTGTAGTGTCTCTTACCTGGCAGCAGATGTCAGTAATGGGTTGACTTCCTACATGCAAGAATTCAGCACGAATTGAAATCTGAATGTTAGAAGTCAATTTTTAAACATCTGTGTATGAGTCATTTTGGTTAGGATCATCAGTGATCAGTTTTAATATTTTAAAAACGCAAACCGTCACTTAAAGTAAACTCAGCGTAGTACCTCTCAAATACTGAGGCCGAGGCATCAGTTAAAACTAATCTTATATATACTTTTATGTTGTATTTTAGTTTTGCATGTTGTAAAAATACCTGTTGGAAAAACACTACTGCTTCACTTTTGCACATTTTGGACAGTGAAAATGAGTTGAACCAACCTATGTGCTAAACATCCTTTTAATTCCACATTTCTGTATTTGTTTTTGTTTTTTTTAAATCAATCTGACTTTAATGGTCTAATCTAAATATGTTGTATTTTGATTCGCTTTAAATGGAAAATCATCATAATTAACTGAAATAAATGCTTATCACTGTAATTCATCTGTCTCAGGGAATTATTATTGAAGAAAAATGAACTTTTTAATATTTACTGGATACATTTATTCAGTAAATATTGAATATAAAAAAATCTATATTGAATATGTTTTGTCCCTAAAGAGATAAAGGGATGATGTCAATAAGATTTAGCAAAAGACAGTATGAAATTATTGCAGGAGTTCTAAGTATGCGACATCCATACATAACTTGAAATGTGCATTTCCCTCGGCTCACCAAGAGAAATGGATTGAAACAAAACGTTTTTTTTTTCTCATGCCTCCCCCGCCCCAAAAACCAGAACAGAAAGAAGTGTGGCGGGTTTTTGATAACTTTAGTCCCTTGCAGAACAATTCATACCCCTGGGCCTTCACATTTTTCAAATGTTACAAGATCAAATTTAATTTAATTTTGTTGGCGGATCAGGTGAAAAAGTAACTCAAAATTAAGAAGACGAAAGGAAATTACAGACGGTTTTCACATTTTTTCTGAATAAAATTCTGAAAATGTTACATGTATTTGTATTCTGATTTTGTAATTTAGTAGTTTGTGGAATAATTAGAGCTGAAAGTATTTTGTAAGCCTAGAGGCTGAAAGGTTTGACCTTTTTTTATTTTTGGCAAGACAGTCTCAGTCATATTGGATGGAGAGCACTAATTAGCATCAATTTTAAAGTGTTAGCACTGGATCATTCCTGCACTTTGATATATGCTATTACATTGTATTTTTAGGGTTGTTGTCCTGAGGTAAATTGAATCTCTGTCCCAACCTGAAGTCTTGAGAAACCTCAGTTTGTTTTTTCCCCTCTTTTGACCTGTGTGTTGCTACATCCTACTTTCCTGTTTTGGATAGTTTGTATTTATAGACAGAATTTGGACGCTAAAGTTAATTTCAACCGTGTTTTGTATAATCTTTTTTATAACATTTCTCTAGGGACAATCAGTGGAAAACCAGCCAATCGGCTTATTCTTGCGCATTTGCAGCAAGGTTCATTAATGTGCGTTGTCCCTGCCGAATAAATTAATCAATTCTCAAACTATTTTCCAATTGATGCACGATGTATTGAGGGAAATATGGAGTTAAGTTCCATCTGACCAGTCTCCTACATGGCTGGTGGTAAAATTCAATTCCCACTTCTTTTGTCTTTCTTTCAACAATGACTTTATTCTTGCTGTTCTTCCATAAAGGTAAGTGGGAAAGTGTCTTCAGACTCATCTTCACGATGCTGTTTGCTAATGTTACCGAACAAACCTGTGAAACCGTCACAGAACAGCCGGTTGCATAAACTGTTCTAGCTGCAATCCATAAATTAGATTATTGTAGACATATTTGACATCAGTTTGTTATCAAACTACTCAAAGTTGCAATAAAGCTGTTCTCTTTTACAACAATGCAGAATTTTACTGTATTGTGAATTCACTTTTTGTAAATTGCACCCACAGCGGCGGTCTGCATTCTGATTGGGTGAAACACGCTGGAATCTAAATATTTTTGATTGGTTATGCAGGCTATCCAGCTTTCCTAACCTTGGCTTTATTAAAGAGACAGCCTCGTTTTATGTCGGTTACATTTGATTTGAGAGAATAACAGATTTTCTTAAACATATTTAAGACTGTTCATTTTTACATTTCAAGCTTATGTGATCAATCACAGCACTAGTGTGTGATTAATCTGTTTTTTTAAAAAAAATGTAAGCGATTGACAGCACAAATATTTGCTGATATTTAGCATAAAATTATGTCAAAAATAAAGTTTTAAAGTCCAGTCTAAATATGAGCCATGAGCAACCTATTACTGCATCAGCACAGTGGCTCTCTTCTGTTGCTATTTTGAGATTTGATAGCCTGCAGCATGTGAAAGCTACAGAATACATTTCTTTCATATCCAGCGCAAACCCCACACCCAGGCTGACAGCGAGCTGGCCACTCTTACAAAGTGGGAATACGGAGGCTCTGTGTGTAAATAATGATGAAGGTGTTTCCTGTTTGACATGCATGTAAATTATGTGGTATAAATAAAAAATACACCCCGGCTCACGGCAGGTGAGACATCAAAAACAAAATCTGGGCCACTGGTATCTCACAGCAAAAAATATCTGGAAGTCAGGACAGTAACGGTTAACGGCTAGAAATAAAAGGTTTGACAACAGGATCGTGATTTGCTCACTTTTAGACTTGCACTGCCCTCTGCTGACACAAAACCAGAACTACAAGAGCCTGTTTATGTTGAAAGGAAAATCCTCTCTTCCTTTGTTGACCGTTAACCGTGTACTACTTACCTTCAACACGTTTTTCAGGACGCTTCTGCTGTTTTTCAAACTATTGCGTGTTGCAAAACAATTCCAACCATTTCAAATTTTTCACTCTTTACAACCACAAGAGTTTTTTTTTTTAATATTGGGGTTTTTATTTAACAGACCAACACAAAGAAGTGGAAAATTTGGTTTTTAAAACTTTTTTTTTTTTTAAGATGTGTTCATATTTATTCCTGGGGAGGAAATGCCTTTTAGAACCACCTCTCCATGCCGTTGTTGATCTCTGTGATGCTATTTGTTCACTGATGCTCTCTAACAAAACTTTGAAGTCTTCACAGTACAATGAGCTGTGATTGCACAGGTTGACTCTGTTTACCAGACAAGTCGTTGCCTTTCCATTGACCATATAATTGGGCAATTGGTGTGTTAACGGAAACACACCCATTTTGAAAACACTAACATTTTGATAAAAAGTTTTTGCCACTCGGATCAGTTTTTTTAGGCTGTATCAAAATGAGTGTATTTCGCTAAACTGCAATGGAAACACTTTTCACGTCGAGTCATCAACGACCGGATCTTACTGTTGGCGAGAAGAAGATGACAGGAAGTGTTAGGGGGAGTCATGGCCCAGCACGTTCTTAATTCACTTATCGGGTGAACAGACTTATTCAGTGATTTTAATTGTGTTTCTTATTTAAGCAGAAACACCGCAATTGCTAAATTGTGGTTTGTTTTTGACATTAGCAGAATATCTACAAAATTTTGTGTGCATTTCTAATGGAAACACGGCCAGTGACTTCTGAAGGGAACTGGTTGTTCCGGATTTTATTTTGTGGCGTCAAGGCAAAGAGTGCTAATTATGAATTATGAACTGTTATCAGATTTGTAATCTGATAACAGTTCCTCACATTAAGGGAGGTTATGAATCGAAGTTGTAATGACGCTTCTGGACGGCTAACGAACAATTTACAACGTAATCTTCAGCAGGATGTTTTTCTCTTTGAGCAATTCACAATAGTTTCATGGCTCTGTTTACTGATTAGTCAATGTATTTCCCACCACTATGGATGGATAAAGTATTCCTTTAAGTCCTAGCCAATGGGGTTCCTTTATTGAGGCGTTGTTGCTTGGACTTTCCATTGTCAAGTGCGTATCATTGTAGTCAACAATGAGACGAATTACAACTACAACTACGGCCCTGAGCAACCAAGCCCACCCAGGTAGGCGTGTGTATGTTCATCTATTCCATTTTTATGTGTGTGTGTTTGTGCAGACATCCATATCTGATCATCCTTGTGTGTGGTCTGGAACCGAACCAGCTATCAGAGATGAGTTAAAGTCATTTTCTACTTGTTTTTTTTCCCCTACAGGTTTCATTCCTTTCATCCCCTTTCTTTCTCTCCCTCTTTCCTCCACCTCTTCCTCTCATTCTCAGACACTGAGTCAGCGGCCTGTCAGTGCGTCTGTCAGTCAGTCAGTCATTCAGCTCCACTCCGTTTACGTCTTTGATCTCTCCTTGCCATTGGCTCGGCGGAGTGCCAGCGTGTTGTGTTGTCTTCCTCGTTTTAATCTGAACTCAACAGAACACCTTGAGCGCTGAAAATACAAATTCTGAAAACATGAAAGAAAACCAGCCACTGCTAGATAGTTTCATTTTGGGGAAAGGCACATTCATGAACTTCTTTCAAACTGATTGATCAGTTAAGAATAGCCTGAAATGCTGTACTATGTGCTGTCTGAGACAACATTCATTGTGACCTAAGAAACCGTGCCTTGAAAAGGTTTTTATATCAATCTTTTCATATTTTGTGCAGTGATAAACTTTAAATTGTATTAATGAGATTTCATGAGACCGAAAAACACCAAATTGTCCATAATAGGGAAGAGGAAGATTGTTATTCTTTAGAAAGAATAAAAAAGCCTGGAGTGCATCACTCTGACACCCTTAAATAAAACCCAGTACAGCCAATTTCCTACTGAAATTACTACAAATGGAGTGTGTGTATTATTTAGTTTTACAGGGGCAGCATTATGTATTTCCCAGACACACTGGGACACACATTTTATAGCATGTTCACTTATAACATAGGAAATAGTGAAATAATCTGCCAGGCCACAGGTACCTTTTCTTAGACAATATTTAGGAATTATTAACTTACAGCAGACTCCTGTATCTTGCTGAAGAGTTACTTGTAAGTTAGTTTTGTCTTATTTCAAGTGTATTTGATATTTGCACTAGAAAATAGACTAAAACAGACAACTGAGAATTTGTGTGAGGTCTTAGAAATGCTTTTTATGATTAAGTTTGGGTTATTTAGCAAAGAGGGCAAAAAAAAAAAAAAAAAAAAAAAAAAGCAGTTTTTTGAAACACCTGCACTTATTAGCGTTTAATTCAGTATGGGAAATTGGGGAAAAAGGACGTGGTCAGGGAGGTCTTCATATATTGTACTTTTGTACGTCTGCACAGTACTTTGGTGTAGTTTGTTGTATGTTTTTTTAAATGTGCTACATAAAAAAAAAAAAACAACTTAATTTAATGTGCAAAGCTGGGGAGTAAAAGATAAGAGTGGTGCTTAAAGAATATTTGTTTACAAAAAAAATAAAAAATCTATGAAGGTACTCAGAATAAGCTGGAGGTTTTTCTCTTTTCTGCGAATGCTTTGCAGCGTTTGATGGACGGTGACCGTATCAAAATCAGGAATGAACTAATAAAGCTCAGAAGAAATTTTGAATAAAAGAAACCTCTCTACATTTTATCACACTGCGATGATAAACTCTAAAGGTGTTTGGGTTTTTGGGTTGTCACTTGTGTGTTAACATTTTGTTCATTTTGAGGCCACTTATTATTGCCGTTAATGTTTTGCCATACTTAGCACTGTTTTCTTAATTATTTCTTGCTTTCTAATCACTGTGCTTTTTAATTTAGACTTTCATATGTAGTCTTTGTTCCTTTTATCTTTTGTAATGTTTCTTCAGCTCCCTGTTTTCACTCTACACCATTTCCCCATTGTTCTCTGCTACAACATTAATCCTATGTCAAAAAGAAAAAGTAAAATACAATCAAAATTCATTTGTTTCTCTGTCATATTGCATTTAAATTATAACTCAAAAACTTTTTTTATTGCAGACTAGTAAACAAGCAGACTACAACTGCAGGCATAAAACAAAAACAAATGTAGCCGAATACACTGCAAAAACACAAAATCCTACCAAGTATCTTTGGTTTGGTTTCTGGTTGCAAATATTTGAAATAAAACAAAACAAACTTACAAGTAACAAACTGTAGGAGTTTGTTTTAAGTCAATAATTTCTTGATATTGATGAAAAAGTTCTAGTCAGATTTTTTCAATTGTGGGAAAAAGTTTTTATAAGTGAAATAAATGGAACAAGTAGTTTAAAAAAAACCCCCAAATAAAAACAATATTAAGAAATTATTAAGTTAAAACAAGCTGCTATATCTTGATGCAAAGTGACTTGTAAGTTAGTTTTGTCTTACTTCACGTCTGCTATAATATTTGCCTTAGTAACTACACCGAAATATTTAGTAAGATTTAGTTTTTGCAGTGTCTCATTCAACATTGATCATCCAAAAAAAAAAAATAAATAAATAAAATAAAAGAATAAGTAAATACAAACAAAAGAACAATCAAATAAAGTACATCTTTAAAACATTCTGGGGAATAAGACAAAAGCACAGAAGTTGTTTTAATGTTTCATTTAGTCATTATGGACTAATGGAGCTTGTCAGCAAACTTTAGAATGTACCTCAAACTCTCTGTATCAGCATTTTTTTAAATTTTATTTCAATTTTTTTTTTTAATAGAGCTGTTGTTCTGTTGCTCTCTGGTGGAGCGGTGGTCGCCTGCTCCGCCCTGGCACTGCTCCAGAACAAAAGGATTACTGCTGAACAGGTATAATCTGGGCTGTTTCCTCCATCAGCGTAGGCCTATTTGATGGGAGCTGGTGTTTAGAAGAGGCTCCACAGGATGAGATGCTCTTTAGCTCTAATCTCTATAAGCCCTTTACTTACTGCAGGCCGGGGTCCCACAGACGTTCCCTTGTCACGTTTTGCAGCTCACTGCTGCAAGACTTCTTAAGCAGGTTGACAGCGTACAGTTTTATAGACCATAATATAAAGTTGCCCCTGTTTTTTAATCTTTCTTATGCACATGATTCTGTTTATGAGTCATGTGCAGTGCTTTCATCATCTTTGAGGGAATAACCATCTTATTATGAATCGCAACTTCTATTTTGACTTAAAATTCTTACTTTGTTGTTTGTATTTCAACATCATATGAATATTTGCTGTCTTTAAGATGATTTTCCTTTTTTATAAGAATCAATAAATGGTTAAAAGTCAACCATAATGCGTTCTGCCTTAATTTGAATGCGTTAATTTAAAAGGGACATTGCTCATAAATAATTTAAAGTGGTTTTTCAACAGTAATCTGAACTTTTGGCACAACGTTCAAAACTCTGTCTGAAGTTACAAAAAAAGCAACAAAAAAAAAAAAAAACTATTTATCACTCTGAGCACACAATCACGTCCCCTGAAACATGGTAGCGGCAGCAACATGCTGCAGAGTTTTTCTGCAGACCGGGACAAATAATTTGATAAGAGTTTACGTCAAGTTTATTTGTGTAGCAAATTTCAACAATCAGGCAGCTCAAAGTGCTTTACATCATAAAAACATAACACAGTCACCAATTATGAAACATGCGGAAAACATTGCATTTTGTCAAATACCATCATCAAAATCAGCCAGAATAATAGTCATTAAATATATTCATCAATGCTCCAGTTATTATTAATCAAAGCCAACTAAGCAGGTGGCTAGCAGGTTAGCCTTGATTTAAAGGATCTCAGTGTTTCAGCAGTTTTTTTTTCCTGGAAGTTTGTTGAGATTAGTGGAGCCTAAAAGCTTCATGCATCATGCTGTGGGAATGTCGTTTTACAGCAAGCTAAATAAATATAAATGCTCTCAACACTTTTCAGACTTTTATTTTGTCGGGGTTAAGTTTTACAACCTCTGCAAAAAAGAGTAATACTTGAAAACCCGTTTAAAAATGCTCATAACTTCCAGTTTTGTTAATTGAAATACTAAATGTACCTTAAATGGGCAGTGTCATGTATTTTATAGGCACATGGCGCCATTTTAGATCACAATCAAGTAGATTGAGTTGTTCTAAAAATTTTATACATCTCAAATATGACATAAAAGAAATGCAGCTTTGTATTTTATTGCCTTGAAATTGTCCCTGTCTCTTTAAGAAACTCCTGCTCTGTCTGAAGCTCCGCCTTTAGGAAGTCATCACAACATGGCTCCTTTATCAACCCTTTAACAACGTTTTTACCAGTGCGGCGATCAGAAGCAACTTGTATAACAAGCTCAGCAGACATACAATCCCACCAAAGGTTCGCTAATTGCTGCTGGCTAGTCTGAAGGGGCTGAGTGGGAGAATCGCAGGGGAGGGCTGCTCTGTGAGGTGGAAGCTTGGAAACTGCAGCTCAGAGGAGGAGCTTTGTCCTCGAAGGCGCTGGTTGCCATGGAGATTAAAGGATTTCTCAAACATGCATGAAAGAATCAAAGAAAACTCCAGTTATGTTTTTGATGACGGGATAACGTCATTACATGATGTAAAGCTCAAAACAGTTGATTTTACATAATACCATCCATTTAGTATGAATTCATATTCACTGTGGAATAGGGCTGAAACGATTCCTCGAGTGATTCGAGTACCTCGATTATTAAAATTCCTCAAAGAATATTTATCTGCCTCGACGCTTCTTTAAATTATATTTTATTATTTAGCGCACCATGTTCTGGCTGGGTTGCCCAGCGCTCTCACTTCCGCCTGAGTTGTTGACGAAAGCTAAGTGTTAGCAGCATAACGTCCAATTTTCAAGTTCAGCCTGGGAGGATTTTACTATTTCATGATAATGTCCGGGTTTTTGTCGTTTTTCCGGGGACCAATAAGCATCCTTAGAATGACGGGAGCGACGCTTGGAGTCCGGCAGCTTTTCTCCTCCCTGAGCTGCTGGTTCAGAGAGAACAGTGGCAACGAGCGCTGCAGGTGTATTTATGCAGGTGAGCGGATAGACTGAATACTGCGGGCGGCTGCGCATTAGATCATTAACATGTAGCTTTATGGACAAACCAGAAAATGTATTTCATATCATCCTGGTCTCAACAAATGGGTGGCGGAGCTCATCGTGGCGGCACATAGTTGGTAGATGAGTTTCTATGTGTGACGAACAAAGGTGTTAAATCCTAACATGAACACAAAGCTATAAATGTCTGGGCAAGGTGAGAGTTCTTCTATTAAACTGACTTTCGATGAATGCATAAATGAAAGGCTGGAGCATAGACACTTTTTAGAAGCGTAGTGTTAGCCTGCCTCTTTATTATTGAATTGAATATAATTTCAGATCTTTGTATAACTTTTCTTCAGGTTAACTTAGAAAGTGAGCTGTTATTGTTACAGGTTAATTTTCTAAACTACAGGAAAGTTATTGTTAGGGAAGCTCAACTGTGAAAAATTGGACTGATATTGATATGCGATAGTAACACTGCTGTTATGTTAGATTTACCAATGTCTTACTTTATCTTTTTTTTATCTGATTATTCGATTAATAGCAAGAATAATCGATAAGTTACTCGATTACTAAAATATTTGTTTACGACAGCCATGTGGAAACCATGCTAGCTCTACAGCAGGAGCTAACATCTACAGTCTTCCTTATTTTCTCTCTTTGGGATACAGCCAATCACTGCCAATGGAAACAAATGGTGCTACTGGATTGGCTGCTTTGCAAACACTGGCCTATAGCAGGACAAGTAGCATTGTGCTAAAGTTTTTCTGCTTATCATGCTGTGTTTTCCTTCAAATATTTCTTATATGCCCTATAGGGGGAAAAATCCACAGATATGTGGATTTTCCACAAATAATTTGGAGTCATGTTCCACAGAAACTCAGCGAATTCTGAACTGTGAACAGGCAGGAGTTCACTGTAAACTTTCTCCTTTCAGTTCAATATTATGCACATTATCACAAAAAAAAATACTATTATGGCACATTCAAGTTTATGGTTGTAATTTGACAAAAAGAGAGTTTCGGGTGTATGAATACTTTTTAAGGCGCTGTGAACCAAAGTCTTCGAATATTTAAACATATCCAGAAAATATAGGCATCTACAAATATTTACATGTGTGAATGTGTTCACCAACAATTTCCCATGTTTGGATTTATCTTTTTCTTTTGTTGTTTATCTATATATGTATGCGTGTGTGTGTGTGTTTATTACTGTGCCTATATAATCATCTGCCCGCAGCTCATCAGCTGTTCTGGTCCAGTCTTCCGAGAACAGGAGATTTGACCGTGCTTCGATACGGCTGTTGGTACGTGTGAAGACCCCCAGCTCGCTTTCTCAGGAGCGGCAAAACGTGCGGCGGTTATTTGCTTTTCCATCAGCCGTCAGCGTTTTCCCAGTCGAAAACTGTGTGTGAAAGCAAAGCTCCATATACTGCACGCAAGTGCGTCAAAACCTGCATGTTTCCCAGGAGAAACTCTGAATCCCGCAAATCTTGGCATCTCCATTCCCGGTGTGGGTCCCAGGAGGATCAGCGGGAGATTCCACCTTTCCCACATTGCTTCTTGATCCACCTGACTCCTCCTCGCCTCGCCCCATAAGCCTACCTTTGTGCGCAGAACCTCGGTTTGTTTGAACATCCAGACAAATGTGGTGAGAATGTGCCACAAAATGGAAATCGGGATCCTTGCATTCCCACAATGAAAGAAAGCACATTTTGAAAGACTTGAAAGATGGAGAACAAGATACATGTGTAATTTCCTTGACGGACTTAATATTAATCCCTCAATAAGCAATTTGCCTCGGAAAATAACTGGGAAGAGGCATCTGCGATATCCCAGGATTCAACATTTGCTAAAATCACACGTTTGGTACGATTGAATTTGGTTAAACCGTTTTAGTTTTAGTAATTATGTAGGGAGTAAATTTTGTTGCAAATTATTGGCAGGGACTCTATGCCTAAAGTTTTGTTCTCAGATCGACTTGATTTATGTTTTTGAGATGAGCTTTGCGCTTGCTGGTAGATAATGACACTTTTTCAAACACAGGATGTCATGATGTCAGCTTTATAAAATGACTTAATTACAGGTTATCATGAAGAAACTGAGATTAAACAAAGGAGGACACTTGATTCATGAGGTGAATTATTTGTTTGTATTTTTGTACTTGTAATTTAATCATCTGGCCTGTGTTTGCTTTCCTCAGGTATCGCTGTAACTTGTTTATTACAAATTGTTACATGTATAAAATTACATTTTATTAAACCGTTTCACCTTTTGGAGAATAAAACTGAACACTCCTAGGTTTGCATTTGTGAAGATCTAGCTCAAAGGACGACACAACAGAAGATGTTAGGGTCAAAAGAATAAGTTTGTCAAAGTTTTTGGGAAAATAAACAATCCTTATTTATTTATTTATTTTTTTTTCCCTTTTACAAATTGAATAAAAGTTTCATGACTTACAAACTGTGTTTGAACCTGTAATCAGTCCAAAATAACCACACCCAGGACTGACGAGCTGACTTTAATATACGTTTGCCTTAATGCCAAAAAAGCTGTGAGAATGAAATCTTTGTGTCTCAACAAAAACAAAACATGCTTCATGAATCTTTTTGTTTCAAATATTCTGTTCTGTTTATATTAATACATTTTAGCTTTGGTCCATCTAAGCCTCTTAGATTTTGAACGAGAGGTAATCAAGGTGTCTTTGACTAATTAAAAATAATGGCAAAAAACCCCTTTGGTTTATTGTTGAAAAGGAACTGACACAAAGTTTAGCCTTTTTAGGTACTAGTTAAAAAGATAAAGTACGGCTAGCTAGTCATATTTTTACAGTCTAATCTGTATGTGAGTTTTAGGCCCTGTCTACACAAAGATGAGATTTGTTGTATCCGTAAATATTTGATTTTTGTCTTTTAAGCCGTGCATTCACACAAATCCACCGTTTTTCGGAGACCATTTTTGAAAATGTCTCGGTGAAAAAATTTCAAAACAGCGGTTTCCTGTTTCCGTGTGTTCATGTGAGCCGCGATTTTTCAAAAGCAATGACGTCGAAGCTGTGTCTTTCTCTGCAACCCACATCGTCGCTGAATAAGACGTGCTTTGGTTTACTGTTGACGGGGAGCTAACACAAACTAGCCGTATTAGCAACTAGCGACTAGCTAGGCGCATTTTCTGGTCCTAATAGATGATCAGTGCTAGCACTGTGGCTGAATTAAGTAAGTGTTTACATTTGTTGCTGCCATGATTTTAATGAGACATGTAATTTTAATTTAATTTCTTATTTAATGGAAACACCACAAGAGCGGAATTGCTTTTTTTTTTTTTTAATACATAGACGCAGCAACAGGTACAAGCTTAAAGCTGAACAACAACCAGATTGAGCTTCACGAGACATAATTGTGAGTAAAACCATCTCAGCCTTTTCATCTCGTGAGATCTTGTGCTACGAGATAATGTTGTTTAAAGCTAGCAGAAAGCATAGTGACCCTTGTGTTGTGGAATTCAAATTTTTGTCTTTTTTATTTTATTTTTTTGCATTAAGAAATGAAAACCAAAATGTCTCAGATATGTAACGTTATTCAAAAACGTCACCCAAAAATAATAAAATCACAGGAAAGGAAACAGGAACGGGGAATGCAAAGACGTACACAGAGAGCGAGAGAGAGATTGAGAATGATCTGTAACCATGTGCCTCGTCTGGACATGTTGTGAAAGTGAGGTTTTCAGACGCTGTAATTTACACAGATTCACATCACTTTGGCACAATATCGGACCACCTGCACTTCGGTTCATGTGAGAGACTCCCAAACCCCTGAGAGCTGGGAACAAGAACCAGTTTCATCCAAAAAGCCTGAGATCTGAGGTCAGTGGCAGCCCCCAGAGCTTCTGTGAAAGTCTGACACCTCCGGTGTGTTTGGGTGTACACGTGTGCCTCTCAGCCCGGGGCTATTCTCAAGGTTTAATACAACTGTCAGTTTTAAAGATTAATTAAAATTAAAAGCTGTCAGTGCTTTAATTACCTGGATCAAGTGTCTGCTTCTTCTGTCTGATTCTGACCCCAGTTGCTCTCCTGGGCTCATGTGTCCTAGTCTCTCTCTCTCTCTTTTTTTTTTTCAATTAAAATAACTTTTTCCTACTCTTGGAACTGTTTCTATAAAAAGCTAGGGAATGGATTACACTGAGATTTATTTATGGATGGCTGAAAATAAATGCAGGAGCCAGATTTATGTGAAAATCATTTTTGAAAATAGATATTTTCTCTTTCAATTCAGTTTTACTCATCTTTCTTCATCAGTAAATTCAAGTTTGTAATTTTAACGTAAAGTGTGAAGATGTAAAAGCCTGTGTGTGTTAATTCATATGGATTTCTGTTGATACAGACGTCAGTCTTATCCATATAACATACCGTACTACATTTTGAGTATTTATTTTAAGAACCACCGATGGCTCTTGTTGTTTTACACAAGAAATAAGACATTCTGGCACTGAGAAAAAAAAAAGTCAAAAACAAATATTTACCGGTCTTCGGGCTTGAAGTGGAGCTACACGGTTCTGTGGCTGAAATGATCGCATGAGCTTAGACGCACTTCAGAAAATCCTTCTCAGCAAACACAATCTGCCTCAGCAAATCTGCGACGCAAAGAAGACTGTACGTAAAGACTCCGAACAGCTGATTCAAGAGGGAATATGGAGTGGAGTCTTTTACTGGCATCTGATGTGTTTTACAATATAACTTAGATTTCTTCGATTGCTTTTGTCAGAATACAAATTTAATGTGTTTTTTTGGGGGGGAGGGATCTATTTGACAAACCCAAAGTAGCAGATAGCTGTGAAGAAAATGAAATGAAAATGAAATCATTGCACATTCTTCCTTTCAAAATATCTAAAGCTACGTCAGACCGGATGGAGAGAATCTTCCGACAGTCTTACCACACATTTTTAATTGCATTTAGACATGGACTTTGAATGGGACGTTGTAGCAAACCTTTGATCAAACCCGTTCCCTTGTAGGTCTTGTAGGGTTTTAGTCAATGCTGTCCTGCAGGACGGTGAACCTCCATCTTGACTTAAATTGTTTTGAAACCTTCGGACCTCCTTTCCTTTCGCTCTTACCAGCTTCCCTGGTCCTCACAGCATGATGAGGACACCACCACGTGTTGTAGTGGGAGTTTGGGTTCGGATTTGTTTTATGCAAATATCAAGGATTAATACGTCTCCAAAGAAAGACCTCCTCTGGGAAAAATCTGATCAGTTTTATCTTTCACTTCTTGGAGTGTAAAGCCAGCTTACCTTGTTCAGAGGTAAGCTGGATCGAAGACAACCGAAGGAGGGTGGTCAGAGGAAGCTGAAGAATCCACCATGCAGGGCGGATTTTGAGGCTACTGACTGGGATGCTGTAAATACAGACAGGTACAGGAGGTCCTGACTGCCCACAGCCATCAGCATTTACAGCTCATTGAAAATAAATGTATAAAACATGAGTTAGAAAAACATTTCATTTCCCTTTTGAACTTTAATGCATATCAGCTGTATTAATTTTCTTCCACACATGTATCTTGCATGTAGGTAGAAATGTTGATTTTCATTCAACTGTGGCTTATTCTACACGGCTTGTGGTAAATTGTTAGCTTTCTTCTTGCCACTGCATCCATAAAGGAGACATTTATGGAATCCACAAATAACATTTGCCTTGTTGATAGAATCTCCCACCTGAGCTGTGGGTCTTTGCGGCTCCTCCAATTACCACAAGCTTTTTGGTTTGTTTAATTCCTGATACCGTTGCCTGGTTTGCCAGTTTAAGTAGTCGGCCATGTCTTGGTAGATTTGTGGTTGTGCCTCAGGCACGTGCAGAGGGGGGGGGGGGGGGGGGGGGGGGGGGGCCCCCCCCCCCTTTGCGCCGGTGGGCCGGCGGGCCCCTTTTTGTTTTTTTTTTTTTTTTTTTTTAACTATTTTTTTTTTTTTTCTTCTTTTCTGC